>KZ345564.1:85695-101945 GCA_002352805.1 Teladorsagia circumcincta
AAAATGTGGACGTTGGCTTGCATTTCTTTCGTACTAAAACCGTTGCAATTCAGCTGTGGATGGTTGACTTCCGCATTTACTGCGACATCAGTATGGGGGGGGGGGTGTTACAGAGCTAAGCTTATCTCGTATCCCACCATAAATCCGGGAAGGCCCGACTAGGACAAGGATAAACTTTAGCAGTCAGAACTCCAAAAGCGTTCGAGCTGACTAGCGCCGCTTGTTCATTTGTTGACGCACTGTATCCACTCCTCATCAACGTCAAATGTGATGGATGACCAATCGAATAAATCACAGCAAGTCGACTTGAACATGACGATGTCAAATCGTGTTTTGAGCTGATTCGGGTTCAAGGCATGCTGGACTCAAACTCTATATTCCTAGATCTTTACAAGTCTCGGGAAATGTCTTGGTACTGCCAGCTGCTCGCATCAGAACTGCCCTGGTCAATGATCGACGGTCCATCCAGATCCCTTCCTAACAGAGTCAGGTAAAGCGTTGTGATTGCCACTCCGGGGTGGTTAAAGTGTGGATCATTTTCAAATAAAAAAGTCAACGCTGAGCAGAGTGAAGCGTCGGGGCACCGTGAATTGAAAGGGCGTCCCCTCTCCGATCTTCTGGTTAATCTTTGGTGCAGCAAGACTTCCGGAAGATTCCAAGCGGTGCTTGTGAAAATAAGGTCACGAGCAGCTTTTCGTAAATTCGGTGTGATAGCTGCAAGAAGTAGCGAGACAGCGTGCTGGTCGGTTGGCTGAAACTGCGGGAGAGAGTCAAAAAACATGTTGCGGATTTTTTAGAGATCTCCAAAAAAATTTCTAGCATCAAATGTAATTTGTTGCAAGACTTATGGACCAACCTAATACTTTTTTGCCTAAAGGTCGGGATATGCATGCTCCTCGTCCTCAAGATATTCACCTCAGTCTTGGAAGCGTAGAAACCATCGTTGAAGCTGTATCAAAGGTTGAGCGTTGCTGTTGAATGTTTTGTACGTCATACGATGAGAATCATTGACCGCTATTCCCTGTTTGGAGGCGTTCCATATGCACACAAGCGCCCGACATTTGGAACTCATGTGAAACAAAGATTTTGACTTGAGTTGTCACCGTTCCCCTGCTTGTCCTAGTGTCCAGAAAACGCCTTTTGAATGAGTACTCACGCATTGTGAACTATTTTGCTTTAGCAGAGAAGCGATGTCACAAATGTGAGCGACATTTCTTACAGCCAACCCAATAGTTTCCAACTGCGACTGCGACAATATTAGAATTGTATGGCATGTCGATAATTCCAAGGCAAGAGCAGAGTAACATGTACATACATAAGGGGGAAATCATGCAAGAGCGAGTATCGGGCTATATCTGAGCTCAACCTTTTAAAATTGCAGTACAAATTTACCATAGGCAAAGCATAAGCGAGCAGCATCAGTACTCAATAGCATCTTTAGACTGCGAGCCTACTGTCAGACATGCCGATGGTAGGGGAGCAATCTCAGTGTCCGTTTCACTCTTAGGTGGTGTTGTGTTTCTGCCACCTCAAAAAAGCGATGTTCACCTGCAAGAAGTGCAGTGGTCCGTGTTGTGTTACTCTGTTTTTTCTTATACACTGCGTTTCATAATTATGAGGTCACCCTAAAATTTTGCGTTTCCGAAACAAGCAGACGACTGGGAATTTTTCTAATATCACCAGCAGATTCCTCATTGTGAATAACCCCTGTAACGCAGTTTTGGCAAGAACAGCTATTCTTCTAACGTTTTTATAATTATGTTTTGGTTTTTGCACCGTTTCATAATATAAGGTACCCTGAGAAAAAGAACAATCTGATAAGATTCATGGCAGAAATTAAAGAGTTGATAATTCATGTTTCCTCCTCTATTAAGTGCAAGATACCTCGTCGACTGCTCAAACGGTATCAGGACAATCCTGAGCCGTCCTCCTTCAACAATATCCATTCAATGACAGGGAGTCCCAGCGGAGTTACTCAAAGGCACTGTATACTGAAATTTCAGTGAGGAAGGTGAGACGGTGTGAAGCTATCTAGGTAGAATAAAATTCGTACATTTGGTGAAACTATCACTTCCTTTGATAGCGAGGGAATAACGCTAAAGTAGGGAAATCCACGCAATCAAATCCATGCAATCTTCAATGCGTTCCCAAACACGGATTGTCTGACATGCTCCTTCATAGAGAACAGTTCTCACACTTTGAAAGCCAAACATTCGTGCAGGCTCCGCAGCTGCGTAGCTGTGGTGGAGATCATGAAAGGATCCAATCGCTTGGAGGGCTTTGAGACGTTACCGCAGCTGCCGTAATTGGTACGAAACTGATGAGAGAATCAGAGCCAAGAGTGGCAGTCAGTTTTCGGCACTGTATTTGTGTACAAACTGCCACCATGGCTCTGCTGCTCACTTACAGTGTTAAGCAAGGTTGGTGCAAATTGTATTGAAACACCTCTTCAAACCTTGTAGATACAGAAATCGCTGGTTGCGAACTCGTTTTCTTGACGTTTGTGAACATTTGAAAATCTGTACCCTGAAAGCAACTGTGATTCTCAGTAGAGATCGAAGGGCTTGATTACCTTCAAGTGTCTTATTTTCTAATTCTTAGCTCGTCACTTGACGTTCCTTGAGGCTTTGCACTTTGGCCTCCGGATGCTGACAACGTCCGCATTGTTGATGATTGCTTGAAAATGCACTCTGTTGCATGTGTGCCGAAGAAAACAAACTGAGAAGGTTTGGCTTTAGCACGTAGGTGGAACCTCGAGGAAACCAAAACCTCTTTTTGTCGTTGACGATCTATTGAGCCGAAATCTATCGACGATCTGTAGGAGAAGGGAGATTTATCAGCGTTCCGGTAGAGAGGATCGACCGCTGATCTGCTACAGCATCCCATTGGACAGGGTTCCTCGAGAAGCTCAAGTATATTCGTATCACGCCAGCAACGAGGGGACTTATTGCCACAAGAGCGTTCATCGAGTGAGTGGGAATGAAAACTGAAGGAAGTAGCTCCCAAAGCTTTCAAACGCTATCTTTTTGGCTGCGTTACACATTTGTTTGCCTTTTAAACCAGCGAAAAAGGTTGTTTGGCATATATAACAATAAGTAGCGAGCAAATGTACAAAACCTTGTTTTTATCCTTCCTCCGAACTCGACGATGACTTCGACGAGACAGAGGGCTTCGTTGGTCTGTGTGGAATCGATCCGTAATATGACCCTTGGTTCACGTTCATGGCAAGCGGCGCCACTTACCACTACATCACCTTACATTCGGAAGGGAGATACAAGAAGTGATCCTCAGATCAGTTCTTAAGATGAAATGTTGTTAATCTTCGAATCTAAGGTATGCTTTCTCAATCTCCTATTCGGATTCGCAAGCTCTTTGAATGAGGTCTAAAATGGCTCATTCGATACTCTTGGCAGTGCCTCCACAACTCCGAGGAATTCCTGTAGCTTCAAAATATTGATGACGGTAATGGGTCAGTTTGGTTTGGCCTTACGTGCCAATGAATGCAGAACAGCGGATTCCTACTCTACTTCAATTCTGTTCAGCACTGGCGCTTTCCTTTCAACAGGAAGAGCATTTTAAAGGAGCCTTCAAGGAGTAATCAACTTGAAGTTGTTGTGGACTCTCTTCAATTTCTAATTAGATCTACGCTTCTGCGTCAATAGAGGGATGAGCGGAGCTCCCTCTGTTTTGAGATTGATACCATCATTTCAGCTCCTAGCGCCTCTATTGCACGGAAAAGCAAATACTGCATAATTCATTTGAATGACTCGGCAACAAAACGACGATATCAACACAGCCTTGTTGGCTTTTCACTGGATTGCGTAGTGGTTTGCTTTTCCAGCGAATATTCTCTTCAAAATTATGCTTTCGTTGGTGTTCTGGTTCCGACCATTTGCATTGCCTTATGAGCATCATACTACCTTACTAATTCAGTATGGTTGACAACAACTCGTGTAGAACGGGCAGGGTTGAATTTAAGAGGCACGGTCACTGCTGCCACGTAAAATCTCCCCCGCCCCCCACGTCAAGCAAATCTCTATAGATGGCCAGTCATTGCTAAGAGCGGCAATTACCTCACGAGACCCACTAATACCTTTATTTTTGACAAGGCGTACTTTGAAAGACGACATCACGGTTAGGTAGAAGGTCGAGAAGAGGAATTATACCGAGTCGAAAGGTTGGTGGGGATAAGGATGCGGGACGATGCACGTTTTGCAGCTTGCAGCTGAGAGTATTCCCTAGCGGCCTACTAGGTCCAAACCTGCACCGTTCGCGCCGCGGCACGCCCATCCTCTCCTGATTCTAGCTGTTAGCAGATGAGCGTTGGCGCTTTAAGACAAACAAGGTGGCCCATTTCCTCATTTCGGTAAGCTGCTTTTCACGGTTCTTTCTTTATCCCTGAACCATTGGTTGCCTCTACCTTGATTTGTAATAATGGGCTGCCCTTTCATCGTAAATTCTAGAGAGGGGCTTCGAGGGTTAAAAGAAGGCTCAGTTCGAGAGGAGATCAAGAAGCTGTCCTCTGAAGCAGTGTAGCTTAGTACATTAGTGAGTTTGTCGGGCCACACTTCTCCACTCTTCTTGTTCTCAGAAAACCCTATACTGGGAAATGCCCTACCTTAAATGTATACTGCCTTTTCTATAGCATCTCAAACATCCTTCATATTTGTTTATGCTTAACTTTAGTCAGCTGAAAACCTTTCAGAAAATGATTCTTCCGAACTACCATGTCCGCCTCGCCAGTGTGCTCGGCTTCACATCAATCATGTTCAATTCGGGACTCGTCTACATAATCATGAACTTTACTGCTCGAGAAGTTGGCAGCTATAAGTATATCATGTTAACGTTTGCCGTGTTTAATGTGCTTTATTCAACCGTAAACATAGTACTGCTACCAGTGAGTAAACGAGGGCTTTCTTAAAAGACAATCCTTTGAGAGGGATGTGCCATAACTGCAACCATTGCAGGCCATACACATCCATGAGCGCTCCTTCCTGGTGTTCGCCACTCGTTTAGTGAGCCTTCCGCCACACATCGGTCGTATATTGACCGGTTTGTACTGTTCGATGTTTGCACAGTCCTTGTTCCTCTTAGCAGTACATTTCACTTACAGATATTTGCACATAGTGAGGTGAGTTCTTTTTCCAGAGGAATTTCGATTGACGCTAACCATAACTGTTGAACATGTGGTGTGGTAGAGCGAAAAGACTTGCTCGTAATTTCGGGTAAGTATTGTCAACTCCTGACAAGTCCAACCAACCCTGATTTAATAGGTTGCCACAAGATGTGACAGGAAGGAAAAAAACGATTCAATATACCAGACTTGCCCCTAAAGTCCACACCGTTAGCTTGACTCGCACACTCTACTTTTATGTATCTGACTATAAATTTGATGTGTGTAGCGCACTGTGGAGGAAGTAAGTGGATCAATCAGAGGGATTGGCGTTTCCTGTATATTGCTAGAATTCACGACTCATCCGTGCTTCATGTTGCTGACGAATTGAAACAGTAACTCTGTGTTGGTACTGATTGCGCGTTAATTGCTTCGTCTTCGTTCATCAACTAGTCCCCTTGGACGTCTCACTACTAAAGAGGCTGCTTGTACGTCATCTCATCAAACGCACCGATTGACTTTCTGATTTTCCGATTTCTCTCCCTCTTAGTTCACCCTTTTCGGCCCTGGCAGTGGCAGTTGCCACCATCAAATTCAAAGGTCAGCATTACCGGTGCAACGGCATATTTTACTATCCACTGCTATAGGTTACTTCATACAACCTTCCCCTTACTAATGATGCTTTAAACCCAAAACTTGATTGTGTATTGCTAGTGCAGCAATGAACCGGCGCTGGTCTCAGCAAGCCGTTTGGTATGCAAGTGTCAATCATTTCTCCAATACTTGCCATATATTCTGTTCATTATCAAAACGTCAGATATAATGCTGTGCAAGACCAAAAACTTTTTCGATATATCTAAGATATGTGGAATTTTTTCGACATAAACCGAAAAGCTAAGAAGCTGCTTCAATTTTCAAAGCTTCCTAGCTTCCTAACTCGAATAGCTTCCGAATTTCGCTATGATGATATTTATGATGATAGCACAAGTAATAAATAATAGCAAGAAGAAAAATTTCTCCACCGAAAAAATTCAGACCCAAAGGTTTGTGGGAAGAATAGATGAGGAAAGGTCCGAAACGCGCACATTCAATAGCATCAGATACGTGGCGTGCTATAACCACAAATTATTTTAGGAGTTCTTTTTTTGAATTAATTTATTGAGCTTAAAGTAGGAGTCCATTTAGTCTTGGTGATTTTGAGAACTAGTTCGAGGTCGAAGTCTGGGTTTTTCCTCAATAACGAGATCGATATGCTACATAGACAAGTAACAGCAAAAAAACGTCGGGTAAGGGAAATCCTCGTAAAGATCAGCTCATGAAGTTCCTGACACCCCATGCATGTCGGCGGTGGGTTAATCCTTTTGACAACCTTCTTCTTTAGAAGTAATACTAACCAAACGTTGCAAAGGGCTCGCAACAGGGCAGCCTCACGTCATTATTCATCAAATTGTTACAACGGCATGGCTACGGATTTTCATGACATCACTCATCAACGAAGCAGTAACATAATTCTATGCTGTTGACAATAACATGTGGAGTTTATGTGGTGCAGATGATCCGGAAATTGGAGGTGACTCATGCAGATCCGCTGGACCTCTCTGCTGAACAACCAGGAAGCTACTCGCTCAAGGGAAATTTAATCCTTTGACGACCGCGCGCTCTAAAAGTCCCTGGCGCGTGGGACCGCGCACGTTTTACGTGAGGTGCGGCCGTGGACCCATTACAGGTGTTTTTTTTGCGTTATGCATAAGCAGTTGCCGTACCATCCTGTGAGTGGGTTTTCAGGGATGGCACCTATCTAATCTTTGCTTGGAGACATGGAAAATCAATCAAAGTAAAATAAGACATAAGGAAAACTGTTGTTCACGAATTTTCTGCCGTGGCCCGCTGGGGGGGCCATACGGTCCCAACCGATCAATTCGTTGTGTCCCACCGAGGGCCACACGGTCGTCAGAGGGTCAACACATAACGGACCGCGGTTGCGCGCGCATTTCCGCGCCTTTTCTAAGATTTTCTCTTCAGTAACCATCACTCGATCAATATTTTGACTATCGCTGATGAACTTATTGCTTTTTAGGTCCGATATTCTAGGCGAATAGTTTCAAAAAATGAAAAATGTCAGAATAGACAAGCGAAAGAAGACCATTATTTTGTTTGCGTGCATCACCATGTGATGCACTCGGTCCATTACGTGTTAAATGATGATTGATTCGGTGTAAAAGTGGCTCTAACTCCTTACCGCAGCCGGAGGTAGCATTGTGTTGGCTTCCTAGTACATCGCATCGTTCGTTTGCTACTTTTTAAAAGAACGTGGATATCACAATTACTCCTTGGCTTGGAATCTATGAGGTACCGTTGAATGTGGTAGCAAGTGGACAAATGAGGAAAAAAACCAAGAAAAACGATCGAAAACTCGAGAAACGGCACCCTTCCCCCCTTTGATTTCAAATTTGGACCAAAAACCAGGGTTAGCGCATTAGTGACCGTTGAAACAAAATGACTTCAAAATAATATAATTAGTAGCTATGGGGGAAGTGGGTAGTGACATGGTACTTACCACGCGGGCGGTCCGGGGATCAAATCCTGGGCCAACCACGCCTTCCATCCCTCCGGGGTCGGTTAATTGGTACCAGACTTGTCTCGGAGGAAAAAACGCTGACTTGAACATCGGCTGGCCCCCGCTTGTCATTGTATAGGCCACATCGCGTTCAAGTGCCACCGCGAATATACAAATGGAAGTAGAACGCGTACCGCATCCCAAAACGGGATTGATCAACGGCAAATGCTTTATCCTTTTATCCTTTATACCATTAGTAGCTACAGTTGCGGTCAAAAGCGTTCGCCGAAACCAAACTCCGTGCTTAAATTTGCTCTCACCTGAACACTTCTCTTCAAGTATTGGTGCGGTTTATCTTTTGCAGTTTTGAATCCTTGAGCCTTATGCCTTCAAGACATGTTAAGGTTTCCAACTTATTTTGGGTCTTCTATTTGGGAAAACAAAAGAATGTACGGAGAACCGTTTCAGCGAGCAATTTCGACCGCTATTGTACTAATTTGTTATCGTTATAATAATACTAGGTTGTCCCAATCGTGCGTATTTTTTGCACCTCGCGCCAGTTCCTCCTTCAGTGACTTCTCAGGATTTTTAGGCAGGTTTTGGAGAGGGTACTACATGAAGTATTTATAAGCGAATCAAGCCCCCTTTAGTTGCTTTCTTCGAGTTTGGAACTAGAAAGAAGGCTCTTACTTGCTCGGTTGAAGCTCTTTCAAAAGCTCCCTGATGATCACCACTGATGACAACAGCGACACGAGTTCCTCCATATGTTTCCTATTTCAAATGTCTTGTTCAAATGCTATCATATGTCCCCTTATGCACTGCTGCTATACAGATGAGAAATGACGGTAGGTTCTAGTGGCTGGATCTAGCAAAAGAGGCTGAAAAGTTTCCAAATTCACCACAAGGTAATGCTAGACCTCTGCTCTCGTTCCCGAGTTAGCTGCTGGAAACTTCTTCCTCGCTACAGCTATGAGGTCAGCCAGATCTAGTCTGAGTGACACGAGGGACTCATGGTGAAGATCCAAAAATATAGCTAAAACTCCAAAAAGTATGCCCGCTTTACGTCAACCGAACCAACACATTTCGAAGTTGACGTAACTCTAGATATTTCAACCTGAGATAAGCCGTTTGGACACGGCGAGCACCTGAAATGAGCGTGAATTACGACGTTCTCACCGTAGTCACATACAATGCGCGACGCATTGACGCGCTAAAACGTGTGCTCGTCTCTTGCTTTTCGTTTTCTCTGCGGTCTCTCAACGGTGAGAGCATGCGTCGAGCAAACCCGCTCACTGTACTGAGCATAGTTTAAAGAATAGGGGAGGATGGCAATCGCTCAGGATTGGCCTCGCGAGGAACGAGGCGGCACCCGCAGATGACCTTCCTTGGGTTGGCTTAGCCCCAGTCCATTTTTGGATAGCTGCCCCAGGGCAAGTGACACGAGCAATTGGCGAGAAAAGAGCCGAATGGTGACTAGGAGGGATACACTCAACAAATATTCCAGAATTGCGCGTCAAGACGGCACATTGTCCGTGACTACGGCTCAAACGTTATAATTCACGGTAATTTCGGGTGCTCGCCGTGTCCAATCGGCTTATCCCTTTCAACCTTCGTCATGCTCAGTCGTTGGTTTGGTCAACTCCGGTGTGAAGATCAACAGGGACGCGTATATGACAATCATGCTGGACGGCGTATTGAAGCAGCAGTGCAGCTCTCACTTCGGAAGCAAGTCACGATGTTTCCAGCAGGACGGTGCTCGAGTCTACAGGGTGAAGCTCGTTCAATACTGATACCAACACAGCTGCCCGATTTTGCCGCCGCTAGAAATTGGCCTCCTTGCACGCCAGATTTAATTCCCTTGATTTCTCAGTGTGATCCGTGATTGAGAGCAAGAAATGTCGAGAGCAATACTGCATATGACAGCAAGGTATGTTGAGCTTTCCATAGAAATGTGGAGTCATAAAAATAGCATCAAGGAGAGCCGAGAGAAAATTTGATGAGATAACATGCTTGCAACGTGCGACGGGTTTTGGAGGAAATTTGGGGGCTTTCTTATAACAGGTGGTGGATATTTTGGCATTTGATTGTTCCTTGTTGTTGCTTATGACGATGTAAGTGTGATCGAGTTTCAATTCAATTATCAGTCAACATTGAGAATTTCGGAAGGAATTGCAATAATAAGCGCAAGTAGTTATGTATAGAGATCATGTATGTATATCATGTATGTATATGCTACAGGTATGGCGAAAGAAAGAGACACTTCACTCACTCCACGTTTGAAGCGGTACAAATCTCACTTTGCTGTATTGAAGCCTAATGCTCCCAACTTAAGTTTGAGGAGTACATTCCAGTCTATCAGAAGACGTCGTAATAGCTAACTCAGAAGAATTTTGCATGGATACGTCGTGTCAACACAGAAATAGAATATTGAATTAAATTGGGAATTTAGTGAGGTTCAGAAAATTTTTACATATTATCTAAGCCCTCCAAGACCAAGCCGTTTATAGTTATGATAATGCATCGTCTATCGAATAATAGCAAAAAATTTCGGAAGAAGTCGGACTTTTGCGGAAAAAGTGAGTATCGAGGTGTTGACGCGCATGCGCGTCAAAATGTCCAACGCGGCCTCAAATGTCTGATGAGCATGCGCGTCAGCCGATCGTCAACGTGTAAACTACTGCTCTCACGTCTCCGATTTGAGCTTTTATAAATGTACAGGAGCTCGACTCCTTTCAAAATTGATCAGCAGTAAAAGAAACACGATTAATCGTGCTTGCCAACGATATTGAACACTGTGGCATTCGAGAGAAAGGCTCCCGTTAAATATCTTATTGTGAGAAAAGTATAAGTAAAATGAATACGAACATCGCCTTTGGTTACTGGAAATGCGTCTGGCACGTGCGTCACGGCTGCCAGGTCACAGGCGAATAAACTTGACAGGAATTCCTCGTAAACTCCTCGAACGCTGACCTAAGGATATTGTTTTATAAATTCATAGTTAGACTGTTCAAGTAGTAGAAGAGCAAATCCATCGAGGAATTGATCTCATCACCTTCGGGTCATCCACCATGTTCTCGTGCCTTATGATTTCTGTCAAAAACCGTTCCAAAAATGTAAACTTCAAACAGCTCGGCGTCTCAAAGGGGTGTCATATTATCGAGAGTGGCCGGATCGACTTGTGGACTTTCCTAATCAGCGACGGAAACGCCCTAGTGATGAAATTCATAAAAGGTAGTTCTCATGAGCTGCAAATGGCACGATCTTTGCTTCATTGGAACACTGTTTATGGGAAAAGGACGCAGAGCAACCGGATTTACTGGAAACCACTTCGCAATTCCTCGTAAGAATTTCTATATGAAATCAAAAAACTTAATGAACGAAGGACTTGCCCACCACCCTCTTATGAGGTTCACGATGGCGGAAACTTTTGATGGCGGAATGAAAACCAGATTTTAGGCCAAACCTGCTTGGAAGAATGAGATATTCATGGAGCCTTCTGCTTCTTATGTTACTCTATACGCTTGTGGCGTTTCACTATGGTCTGACTTGTTTAATCAACTTCAAACCATCTGAGCTGAAGGATTCCATCTTCAACGCTGAAATTGAGCACGACTATGGCATTAGTGTCCACAAGTTGCCATATATTGCTGCTCTGATTATGGTGAGATTTACTGTTGCCACTTATTGTCGTGCATATGAGGTTGTTATTCCCTAAGTTCATTCCCAAGTTCATCTTACAACAGTTTAGCGCTGCACGCTGCATGGATCCTTGGAAATAGAACGAGACGACCAAAATTCTAAAATCCAGCCAGCCTATCACTGGCCATCGAAACTTCTTTGCTTACCCTTGCCGATTCCTTCGTAATCTTTTGTACATACAAGGGGGGTCCAAAAAGGCATTTTCCCATATCGCACTTCGGCCCTTGTTTTTGGCAGAGATTGCCACTGATGGCGGAAAAGTAGGCAAAGGCCCTTCTTGAATGCCCTCACCGTCTTCAGAATGACGTCATCTGTCATCGTTCTCGAGCTCAAGGAAGCCTACCGCAATAGCTTCAACCTAGAGCTCTTACATAATATCTTGAATCGATTCTATGTTGGACAGTTTCTTAGGGGCATTAGCTTTGACTATGAAAACCCCCTCGAAACCTACCTTTCAGAATATATCATGATGGATCATGATTCGTTGAGGCCCCCATTGAGCTCGGCCATTGCACCATGTTTCCAAAAAAATTTTCTCATGCCGTCCTAGATGGCCACGATAATGATTTTCTTATGAAATATAATGTGCTCTTCAATTCTAAGTTGGGAGCATTCGGTTTGAATTGAGCAAAGTATGAATGATCCATTTGAATACGGGACAAAATGTCTTTCTTTAATTGCTCCCCACCCACTGTAGTTCTATTGGATTGATTTGGCCTTCACAGTGAGTTACGAATGTTAGACGTACATAGGGCTTTATAAAGCAATGGAGTCTTTGAAGAAAAGTGCGTTTGAAAAAAACGACGCTATTTATGAGACAACCTAATACATATTGCTCTCCTACATCGATTCTTTTCTCTGCTTTGTACATAGGTCTCCTGAGCGAGTTATCAAATTTTTAATAAGCGCAGCCCATTCAGAGGAAGGATCGCCCATAGCGGCGTGTATACCTGCGCTGGCTTAATAACTCAGGGCACACCTCCTCACATTTCCTCGAGCTGTTCTAACCGAACTCGAAAGCCAGATGTTCCTCGTCTTCTTCACTACTTCCTCGATATTCTTGTACACTCCCCATGCCGCTCAGCTCTGGAGCAAGGTCGTTTGGCATATTAGTTCCCAACCTAGGTACACGTACCGACCTTCACTCTCGACCTTGACGTCGACCTTCACTCTCACGTCTTCCCATCCCAACTGACGCATGGCGTTTTCAAGAGCGGCGCTGAAGAGTTTCGGCGAGATAGTGTTGCCCTGTGTACCCCTCTCTTGACGTTGATGATGACCTCCATGTGGAATCGTAGAATTCTGATCGTAAAGTCGCTGTAGAGCTCACGAAGAGTCCTTAGGAACTGAGTAGGGACGCCCTGGTTGCCTATGGCTTCAATGGCCACTTCTGTCTCCACAGACGCGAAGGCCTTCTCCAAGTCGATGAACTCAAGAAAGAGCGGCATCTTGTAATCTCCTGAAATTTCAATGAGTCTTGTAACCCTGTGGATATGGTCGATCGTGCTGAACCCTCTTCGAAACCCACACGTGAGTTAGCGATTCCCGAGCGGTCTGATGTCTGTTCTGAGGCTTCGCTTTGTGAACTTTGCTGCTCCCTCAACACGCATCGTGAAGTGGTATCCTGCGCAAAAGAGACGATGCTTCGATCTTGTGTAAAGCATCGGAACAACAACGACGTCGATCAGGCAAAACTTTCGATTGAAGATGATGTGGTCATACTCGTTGTGAAAGTGCCCATCAGGTGGCTTCCAAGTTTTGCGAAGGTGAGAAAGCTTTTGGAACTGTGATTTACCATGGATGGTGCCGGTGAACATGATAAACTCCGACAGTCTCTCGCCCTGCTCATTCCATCACATTCCTTGAGTACCGATGAGAAGTTTTTCAGCTTTTTTTTCATGAGAAGCTTCTTGAGCCAATCTTGGCGTTAAACTCGCCAACGATGACCTTGAAGAAGGTATGGTCTCCCCTGGCTTACGTACAAATCGTTGTTTACGGCCAATCGCGTAAATCAATGTTTACGGCCAATTGCGTGTTGAAGAGGACACCCACACCGCCAACGCCTCTACTGTCTTTCCAAGTAACAGTTCTCTCGAGTATCGAAAACGGCGTGTAGCGGGCGGTGCCTTCTCGTCTCGGTCAGTCCTATGACGTCGTACTTGATGTTCTTGGCTTGCATCATCAGAATTCAACGTGAAATTAGGATGCAAGTGTCTGTACACTGAAAGTACAGATCAACATCCTAGTCCTTCTTCGTTTAGGCAGCCCTGAGATTCTAGCAGCCTCTCTCAAGCGGTCTTACCCAACACTGCCATTTGTGGACACCCTCAGCTTCAGGAGAATGAGGACCACTCACCTAGCTAATTCCGGCGATTGAAGGCACACGAGTAGCTTGCCAGGCTCTCTCGTGTGGGCTAGGATAGACCTCCACGCTATCTTGCAGCGGAACAAGGAGCTTTGTTTTTGGAGGCGGCCTCGAATCGCCTTCCATGTACTTCTCAGTCACTTGCATATAAGCTTTTGACTGTGCCGATGTGCAGGATACCAGCCGCACACACACAAGAGCACCACACACGCAAGCATGCATGGATACGTCTGAATGGAGACAGCTGGTATGAATCAACACAGCACTACAGAAACAGGGAGTCCATCTCCTGTATCGATCTGCGTCTCAGGGCAAGTCATGGTGGCTTTGTTTCGCGATTTGCTATAGAGACGACTCTCTATGACCTTAGATTATTTTGGTATGATTGTATTTTATTATCGTGGTCGATTCGTTACTTATTGGCGTCTTTTTAGTGTACTTTGTACCGTGATTCACTCTGTAACTTGAGGTAATCATTGTCTGCTGGCTGATCAGTACTGAGGAATGTACAGGGAGGGCCGAAAAAAGAGTCACCTTGCCCATGACGCATATCATCGAAGTTTTGTTGCAAAGACTGCCGCTACAATTCGAAGTTTTGCGTCGATATATTTCTCAGATGTCTCCCCATAAGCAGAAGCAGGCCCACCTTCGCTGCCTTTACCGTCTCCAGAATATGACGTCATCCGTCATCACCGTCGAGCTCAAGGAGGCCCACAATAATCGCTCCATTCTGAAGCTGCTATGTATTTCCTTCAATCGAATAAGTGGTGAATAGTTCGTCAGAGACACTAGCTGTGACTATACAAAATAGCTGCTGACTAGCGTCCCGGAGTCGTCATAATGGTCTATGGTTTCTCGACGACCTCGTTACATCATGTTTCCGTGGGAAAATGTGATGTCGTCGGTGTAGAGGAACGCTATGTTATTTTTCTGATGGTATAGGAAGTGCTCTTCAATATGCAGTTGGGCTCATTTGGTTTGATTTTGGAAGGGAGCAATTCGTATTGCTTTGGACATGGGTGGAAGCGACTCTTTTTTTGGCCCTCCCCCTGTATACCTATAGCTTGCTCCGCCTATTATTCACTGAATATATGCACGAGAAATTTCCATAGATTCAGTCTTTTTTCCCTTCTTCTTTAGATGTTGTATATAATGTAAAATATATAATAAAAGTTTAATTACCCAAGTTTGAAGTACCTACCAACCCAAGACCCGCGTGGCAACAACGAGCGACCCCGACGGCTTGTTTACTCCCTATCCGCCACCTGGGGTTGCATCACATAGCCTCGCCACTAACCGTCTACAGATCTTCCAGTGAGAGAGAAGCCTCAGTGGAAGACAACCTTGGTCGAACAGTGGTGTCAGAATGAAACAAGCTCCCAAACGACTAACGAATTGAAAGCGATTCTTCTGGACATAGTTTAACCATCGCGGGTTTGAGCGACACGTCAGAAGGCTTGAGTATCGTGTATCAATCAGTACAGGCAGCAAAATGCAGCACTCCCTCATGGGTAGCCAAATTGTAGCCGCCAAGTATGTGCAGAGAACTGATCGCCAAAAAGCCTGCATAGAATAGTGCGCAGGGAAACGTTTTCTTATCGAAATTCTCAATCGTCTGCTGCAGAAACTTATGTTGGCACCCTCTTAACAGCACGCTCATGAAACGCATGCAGAACTTGTCAAGTAGCAAGCAATCAAGTCGTTTACTGGGAAATTTGCAGTAATCAGGAGCGACTAAAAATCAAAGAAACGTGAACTTCTATGAACCTGCGGAAGAACCTGTCAAATATGATGACCTTGTTCAACTAGCAGTTTTTCAGGCAAACGTCTCATCGAATCTCGAGATTCAAGCATCCGATGTGTTTGGTCTGTTCAGTGTCTCAGTCGTCATTTTGAGTACATTCGCAGTTATGCTTTTTTGTGGAATAAGTGAATTTTCATTATATCCTTTGGTAATCTTCTGTTGCTTTTAAGGAGTGTGTTCTTAGTCGGAATTCTTGCCAAAGTGCCCAGGTAACGGGCAGAAGTTGCAGTAGTCTGAATCATCGACCCTCTCTGTCTATATACAGGGGTGGCCAAAAAAAAAGAGACACTCCACTTCTCGCTCGGAATGGCACTAATGACACTTCGCTAAATTTAAACCGAATGTCCCCAATTGGAGATTGAAGAGCACATTCCATACTATCAGCAAACGTCATGATAGCCATCTGAACCAATAGCATCAGAAGAATTGACCACGGAAACGTTGTGCGCGGTTCGAGCTCAACGTGGTCCTCGACGGATCATGTGCCATTATGAGGCCATCGGGAGCGCTAGCCGGAATGGGTCTTGCGTAGTTGGAGGTACAGTATCTAGGAACATATCCAGCATCTAATCGGTCGAAGTAATTTTGTTGCTGCTTCGGGATGGAGCGATTAACGGAAGACCTCCTTGAGCTCGACGGCGACGGCAGATGACGTCATATTCCGAAGACGGTGAGGGCAGTGAAGGAGAATCTGCTTCTTCTTATGGAGGGG
>KZ345565.1:113142-128108 GCA_002352805.1 Teladorsagia circumcincta
TGAGAGTGGAATAGCTTGTGTCGTGGTAATCATCGTTTGGTTCCGCTCCTTTCAAAAAAAAATCAACGAACGCTTACAGAGTTGAAAATGCCTGAAAATCACAAATTTTGAAGCTGTCATTTGGATTTTAGAGCAGTCAGTAGTGGCCAGAACGAGCCTTTCCCTGATTGAATGGGTCTGGATGGGTTTGATATGCGCTGCTATACTTTCACCGAAAATGGGCCAACGCTAAATCAATTCAGAGATTTCTGTAAGAATTTGTGATGCCTCTTAACTTATAGGCTGTTCACCACGAATTTTTGTTGACAGCTCTTCTCCTGCTCGCTCAGATTTTGAGTATTGATACCAGTGAGCGCCGCAAAATGATGGCCTAACCTGCAGCACTTCTAATTTCGTGTGCCTTTCAAAACCGGAAATTTTTAGATACTAGGGCATTTGGACAATAACCAACGCAACCAGATTGTGAAGCCTATTCCTGGATCTAGATAGCTCTGTGGATTGCACATTTCTTGTTCCGGAGCGAATGCCCGTTTTTTGCTGCAATTAGATCTGATTATTCTCAACTGAGCCAAAACACATCAATACGTCAACACGACTCGTCTTCGGTGACGCTTTGAAATTACTCGTCGAATTCGAAATATCAGGAGAGGTGGGGGAGGCGAGAAGACGGATTTTGGCAGTTTCTCGAAAACAAAGGAAGTGATGGGCATCTGGAAGAGCTGTCTCGCTAGCAGCGGCACAACTGGAGTAACTCGACTGGATCATAAATTGGCATGGTGCCATTAACAAAAGCATGTAGCGAATTCGTCCATACGTCAGCCGTCTTAGCCGCTACCCGATTTTGAGCGAAGATCAACGACCAAACAAGGAGGTCCCCTTTTCGTGTTTTCTTGAGAGATTGCTCTGCTTTTTTCGACATTGCTGCACCAATGGCCCCACGTCACTCGCAAACCCCTCTAGAACATATCATATTGTTGCGATGAAGTATCAAATATCTCCATTTGTTATGGCTTTGATGACAAACTTGACCTGGCGTGATCACTTACAGAAGCGATAGTTGCACCATCCACCATAACCAAACGCGATACGTTCGAGAAGCTTTCTTTGATGAAATTCTATGCGGATTATGAGGGACCTTCTGCTTGCGCATAACTCTTCTCACCTTTGAAAAAGCATGGAACATTTGGGGCGGAACAAACACACATCGAAGAGAATCATTGATGGGCCATACTTGTGAGCAGGGCGTCAAACATTTCCGTTCCCCGCTCTCCCTCATGGAGTTTCGGTACTTTTGTAAGCTTCGTGTTGTAGAGTACGCAACTGCTTTTTCTATGGTGGTTTTGCTCTGCAAGCAAAAACATGTTGCGGCGCCATTCTGGCTGTAGGAATCGTAATAGTGTTATACACGACCCAAATAATGAAATGATGTATGATATATTAAGGATACAATGTCAATCGGCGCTCATCATGAGTGCGCGGGGGAAAGTCAGTGCTCGCCGAAGGAGTCGAAGCAAAGACCCTCCCACACTTTGCCATCTCAAGCGGACTACGGCTACTACGACACCGCAAAGATCCGCTGCCGACAACGCTTGAAATTTATAACAGTTCCTCCAGTGATAGCTTTGACAAACGTACCATTTTGTTCAGACTTTACCCTTCTTTTTATGTACGGGCGACGAGAACCTCTTGGCATGGTAATAATCAGCGCTCGGATAAAATACGCTGCTAAAATACGCTAAGCAGCGAAAATGGCAGTTTTCAAGTTAGATCTTCTCTGCCAAAGCAGAGGAGCCAGATAGGAAGAACGAACAAAAGATTTGTTGTTCGTGCATGTGCCCCCATGTGCAAAACCGTTTTGAAAAGCTTGGCAAGCTCTGAACTGCTGATTAGTGTGCGAAGCAAATCTGGTGAATCGTAGTTGTAGTCATGGATGTACGAAATGATCCCATGTGAGTAACGAAGGGTCATTACAGGAACGGAAACTGGAATTATTTTGCTCACCTTTCCAGTAAGAATAAACTTTCGGATCCGCTGATTCGTTGCTCGGCTTTCCTGTAAGTAATGAGATTCGAAGAGTTTTGGAGCACATCACTATGTATAAAGTTACTGTGATGTCTCAAGTACAATTAGGGGACATTTTTCACTATAAAAATATCAAAATTTTTATCTTGGTTTACTACAGGTATGATTCAATGACAGACGTTTATAAAGTGAGCATTTATTACTATCATAGCTTTCACGAAGGTACTAAGCCTTCAATTAGAAATGTTGTAAACTAGTGGACTTACTATTACGGAATGGGTCCATAATTACTTTCCAAGGTACTGTTTCCTTATGGTGGCTAGAGGCTCCATTAATACTGCTGTCCGATGCATAGAATTTACATTTGGATGCAACCTGAAACGCCAACAGATAATCAGTTGAACTTCTTCTTTATCTAGTTCTTCCTTGCACCTCTTTTTACAGAACCATCAAGCCGGCCTCAAAAATCCCTTTGTAGGATTTCATGGAGTATCCAATGGGTTGAAGGCAGAATTGGCTAAGATTGGGAGGCGGAGAAAGGTTCATGGTCCTTCTGTACCAAAACAAACGAAGAGGGTCGTTTTTCTGATAGGAGGGAAACCGTGAGCGCGGGACTGTGATGGAAATCGTGACCATTCCTCTACAAATCTCAATAGAGGTGCAAGCCATAGCAGGGGAGAGTGAGGGAAGTCCCGGGATCAGGCTCATTAGTAGGAACCACGCCGCGGGTGAACGTGTTGGGTCTGTATATGAAGAGGTCATTCTTGTCACCTTAAATCCTGATGACGGTATGGACCTGCAATCATCGATCTTCCACCGTAGTTGGTGAAGACATCAGCGTACTCTCCCATACGGCGTGCTATCTCGCTTTTGCCCTCTCTGGTCTTTCTCTCTTGCCGTCTTCCCATTTCCGACCTTACTGCAGGTGAATGCCCTAATTTTAGCGTTCTCGATGGTTTTTCTTCTTCGATTACAGTCATTCTGCACTTCAACCATAACTACGAAGGTTATTACATTTACAGTTGCAACAGCTTTACTAAGCAGTTTGCCTTTAAGTTCAAAGCGCGGGAATGGGTGTGACACATCTCTTGCCAGTGCCAGCACTCTATGTTCAACTTCCCTACTGTATATTATGCGCCAGTCTTTCTCTTTGTTTCTCCGTCTGCCATTCGGGTCCAACAATGGAGGTCGTTCAGGGTGCGGAAGGCATTCTCAAAACGATTTTCTCTATGTTATAAATTTGTGCGTGGGCCACAAAAGCGTGCTATTTTCGCTGAGCAGCCCCGTGAGCCCCGAAAAATGGTGAGAATTGTCCAAGGATCAATCCCTCGTGATGACAAAATCTTTGCATTTGAGTTGCAGCTTCCGAATTCGCTCCAAATAGCGACACCGCCAATTATGGATATCATATTCATTATGAAGACCATCAGTAATTCTCACTTCCAGATTTTACCGGAGACTGGCGGAAAAAAATAATCGCGCAAGAGCTGCGCAAAATGGCGCCGAAGTGGCGTAAATTGATGTTATTGGAAAAATGGATATTCGACCATTTGTCAAATTCTTTATCAGGGGGCTCGACATCCCTTACACTAGGATCAGAGCAAACTGAGGTTTCACCCCACATCTGAAAAATTAGCCATTGATAGCTCTTAGGTGCGTTGGCCGGTGAACTGAAAACAAGTTCCTTGTTATGTTTTCCAAATAATGAGAAGTTTCACTACTGAATGGACAATGGCAGACCCAAAGCTAGTGATGTACAACAGGACGCGCCTGATGTTAGTTGGCAAGTTCTTCTCTCCTTCGAGGCGTGATATGTTGGGTCTACGACTCCACTTGCCAGGCTACATTTCGATAGCTACAGGCATTTCAAGGACTGCGACGTGATGTGGGATCTCCTCCATGAAGTCGAACTTTGGATTCCGCTGATCACCAGCACATTTCGCTTTATTTCCACTTTCCAAGTCACCCGCCGCGTGCATGACGAGCTCTAGCCCATGGTCACCCCTTTTCCGAAGTTAGGTCAAAATCTCAATTTTTTCTGAAATTTGGCACATGGAGGTAAATCAGGGTCCTGATCACAAGTTAGGCGTTCGTTTTTGGCGTCGGCGTCATTTTGCGCCAGTTTGGCGCTGCCAACTAATTCCGCCAGTTTTCGATAGAAAACTCATTTCAGGGGCTTTTGTTGGCTTTGATTGTAGATAATGCCTTAATTATGACGCTGAAGCAATTTGGAGCCCATTTGGGAATGATAATCAGAAATGCAAAAGTTTGCCTCTCAGCGCTCTCAAACCACACCTACCGTATAAACCCAAGCCCTATCCATACCTCTACCCAAGAAAGGGCGGTGGTTCCATAGGGGTCATCGGCATTCCGCCCCTAGCCGCTATCCACTTAACCCCTACGCCGCTGCTAGGGCCGTAATGCCCATGACCCCTATGGAACCACCGCCCTCTCTTCAGCACTATCACTTAACAGTGCTTCAATTTCAGGGATATTTCACATTATTTCCGCGATCATCTTCATCAGTTTCCTTCGATATGCTCGCGGTCTTTTCTACAAGACAGAACTTCACTAAAAGGCAGTGGAAACCGCCCATCCTCAAAGCGAGGGATTACGATGAGACTGGACTGGCTCCTGGTGGAAGTGGGGATGCTGAATAATGCCTCAGTGGCGAAAAAAAAGCAAAGAATGCGTTGAAAACGCGCAAAATGGGACCCTGTTCTCAATCCATTGACCTCCAATAATGGACGAACTAGCGACATAATAAGGGGTCTATTGCACCTGGTAAACCGATGGCCATCATCATACCAGCGAAGACCATGCTTTAGTGCTTTGACTGGTAACACGTTCCATTGGGAAGTTACCGGATACGCACTCAAATCGGAATACCTTATCAAAATTATAATCGAAGGACGCTGCTGCTGGGGGCGGAGCTCATGCCGTGGTGGAGCTCAGAAAGGAATGGCAAGCGCAGTACGCTGCAGCTAGCGCGCCTCTGACCACAAGAACGCCACATGTCGCTTTTTAGGCCCCTGACTACTGCTTCTACTCGTGTGTGTGCTTCCCCGCTGCACAACCACTTTATCGTAATCTCTCCTTTTAAGGAATATTTCCAATCCTTTTTTGCTTCCAGGGACCTTTAAACGAATATGATACAGAGTATTGTAGTCTACGTGAGAGCCCTGCAACAAACTATCTTGAAGAGCGTCCCACACCCTGACCGACCTCCCTTGTAAGTGAAAGGCCACCTTCAGAGGACCCTCGTCAAATTTGGGATGGGTGGGTCATGTCTCGCAAAGTACAGATTATACAGCAGCTATGCGCTGAAATAAGCGACACTGACGACCAAGATTTCAAATCCAATTCCAAAATAGCTCAACAAGAAACAAGGACTGGGTTAAAAAGGGGATAAGGTGTGCATTGGTAAGCCAGATCGAGTAGATCCACCATTGGTGGGCTGGTCGTTCTCTAAAGAAGCGGTGTTCAATGAAAAGGTTCATATCTCAGTCAGAAGAAATCCCACAGAGCAGAAAAGGATGTTGCAGGGGAGCTATGCTTATGCATTCCCTGCATACTTGACTTGAGCGGCTGCCCACCCACAATGGGCGAAGCGTATTCTCAAGTTGAAACTGTTTATTACAAACCCACATAATGCAGTTTCGAAAAGCTACATTGATCGGGAAAAAAGTGGGTAGAAGTGGGCGAGGTAAGGGAGGTTAGCTGTTATTAGTGGGTGGAGCGTGCACTGAGGTGGGCGAAGCTTGCAGCAAAACATTATAACTTAGTTCCAAAAAGTACTGGCAACCGGGGAAAAATTGGTTAGAGTAGCGATAATAAATTACCAATCTACAGTGGTGTGCAAAATTTAACAACGAACGGAACTTCTTCGCGAACTGCTACTGCCCTGTGAGATAGCTTCGTGGAACCCAACCACATATAGAAAGAGCTGCCACATCACACCATAGGAAGCAAATGACAGTAACCATAAAAGTTCCATGGAGTTTTTAATAAGTTATGTTACTTAATCTATCCCGTCCTTAGGTTTTGCACATCAGTGTATTTCATGGACCTATGTACATTTTTCCCTACTGTTATAACCGCATTAACCAATTTGGAATTATCTACACGTTGACGACAGCGTGACGCGGTAACGCGTTCCACTTTGCACACTTCGTGGGACATTGTGACGCGGTAACGCGTCCCACCCGAGTTATCCCTTGTCGCGCGACTTCTTTCGAAATTCTATGTACCTACCTATAGCTCATAGAGTAATGTAACTATAAACGCTGTGGTCCATGGTTGGTTAGATATGTTTTAGTTTAAAGTAGGGGGAAGCTAGAATCGACGACGCTGCGCGCTAGTTGCCTACACCCTCACTGCAAGATAGGGTGAACGCACAGCATAATTCTCACGCAATTGGGGCTTCCCCTCCGCTATCTTGGACTGACTATATTGCTCTTGGCTCACGGATTCTTTTTCTGCGACAACGTTACCACTTTCTCTGAAATCGGATATCTGAAAGGCTCAGACAGGCTTTGTGGAGCGCCACCATATGATCCTTACTCCCAGCCGCCATTGCACCTTGTTTCTGCATTCCGAGTTGAAAAGCGCACCTCGTGGGACAGCGGGATGCGGTAACGCGTAACGGAAGTTGTAGCCGCCGAACAATGCAATGACCGATGCCCCACATGATGAAAAAAGCCAAAACGTGCGCTGTCGTCAACGTGTTAGGCTCAGTCATACGTGCCTTCCAAGTAATTTCTGTGTACTAACAATGAAGCGTGTTTTAGTGGACAACTTCAAATATAGGGAGTGTTTAAGAATGGACGGACTCGAGGCTTCACAGTGATCCAAATGCTGAACAACAGCTTGGAAGGCAAAAATTCAGTTAAAGAAGCTTTAGAAGACTTAACTCAGAAGCTTTTTTTCATGGCAGATCATTTTGAAAAGCTTGTGGAACTGAGACTTTCGAAGCTTTTAGGAATGAATTTTCGGAGCCTCATATCGTTATTCAACAATCAGATGAGCAGTGTATTCGAAAAATTTGACGCCGGAGCTTCATGCCGTTTTCATGACATCCTTCAGTGCATTGGCAACTTCAACTGATAAAAAAGGTCCTGCAGATTCCTGAGGCAGATTCCTGATTGAAGCCTGAGAAATCTACTGACAGAAACAGGTCTCGATATTCCTCAGCGTGGACGCTAGGTACAGCTGTCTTGCTGGGAAGTTCCAGACCTTCGTATGCACGTGAAGGGAGCTAGGAAGGAGCAGCAAATTAATTTCGGACCACCGTCCTTGTCCAGAATACTAGGATTAGCACCAAGGCGGATTTAAGGAACAAAAAACTGACATGAAAACCGCTTGACTGGGACTCTAATCTCTATGAGCAGTTCTTAACAAAAAAAAATCACAAAAAGAAACGCTAACCGCCAGGTCTTCTTCGGCATCAGCATGGATTGCATTGTTCACGCTCACAACTGTACATTCATCGTCCGGGTTTAGCTAAACAGTAAACAGTCAACGAAAGTTCGGTTCTAGTACAAAAGCTGAAGGCGATGTACACAAGAAAGCTGATGCTGTTCCTCTTTCCATCTTCCGTCCCACTTTAGGGCGATGTCAGACTTTGGGAATCGAGCGATTCGCCAGCGAATCGCTGGACACGAGTGTTGCGCCAGCGAATCGAACGTTGCACTAGCGAATCGAACTATGTACCATCGACTAAATAGTGGCGCGTAGAGGAAGTCCCGCCACCTTCGGACTGTTTTATTGTCCCGCGTTTGTAACTGGCGGGACTTCCTTCGAAGGTTGATCCCGCCACTATTGAGTCCCTGATACATAAATAGTTCGACTCACTGGTACACAGTTTGATCCGCTGGTGCAAAGTTCGATTCGCTGGTGCAACGTTCGATTTGCTGGCGCAACGCTCGTATCCTGCGATTCGCTAGCGAATCGCTCGATTCGCAGAGTCTGACATAGCCTTCAATACGCTCCGTTTTTCGAGGTAAGACATTCCGCATTTACAGATGCAGCAATACAGGCAGTGACTACGAAAATAATCGATTACATCTGTGCTTATTGCCTGATGCCAAGAAATTCCTAGCAGCCCCTTTTGGAAAAACTGCGGGATAACCTTTGATTTTTTCCAGGACTGGCCGCTAGAAATAGGATGAAATATATGTGGGCTTATTATTTACAATTTCTTGCCATAGCAGAACAGAGTACACTGCTATTTATACATACAGCGTCAAAAATCCGGCTCAATGAAGCTGATAGGAAGACCTTCTACACAGCAGGCTCGGGTGTTCAGGACTCTACTGTCTTTCTTTCATATGCGAGGAGTCGGTAGCTCAATTTTTGAACTTAAGCAACCTAAGCAACGAAGCTAACGCCAGGAAATGTTCCCTGAATTGGCCTCAAGCAACGGCAAGTTCGTTTGTCCTGTTCTATGTAGCTGCATGCATTGATCTTATCGATCTTACGTCTAAAACTGAAAATCAAAGTGTGAAAACTTCTGGCCGATGGGTTCACTGGTACTTCTCTCCAAAATTGTTTTCGATTGTCTGCGGAATCCGAAAAAAAACAAGAATCTCCGGCTATCTTTTCGCCAATGATTGTACTATGTACACCCAAAGGACTTACGTGTACGAGTTAAGCAAAAGCTCCTGAATCTATCAAAATGAAGGTGGTAATAAATGAATGTTGGTTTATTGATGGAAGGTTTATAACTTACCAGATTCCTGTTCGAGATGTGAAAAAGCCGCAGGCCAGACTTGGATGGGTATTCTTCAATGGTTAGTTCAGGATTATACGAGCACACATTGACGATACTCGTCAGACGATTCCACAGCTGAAAGGCAACTGTTATCAAGGTAATGTCAACGCAGTGATTCCGTGAGCATTTGCTCAACTATTACAATTATTATGCGATACCATGACCACCGTTGAGGAAAATTTGATTTCCAGCGGCTATGAAGATGCCCTATACGAACCTGCTAGTACATTGTAACTTATGAGAGTAATCTCGCACATTATTTTCTCGTACCGTTCATGCTCGTGTGAAGCACGAATATTCAAACATATTCACTAACCATTCGAAAATAATGTACCATTGGAAAGCATTTACCGTTAGTGAGAGAGCTTCCTCCGCATCTAGAGAATGTCTTGTTCGTTCATGTTGACATAATCTCGCTCTCAAGGCATAGTCAGTGAGGGTGCTCTGAAATATTTCAGTAAAAATGTTGTTCCAAGGCACAGTAGTTGCACAGAATCAGATTCTTCGCTGTGAGTTCATTTCCACACCCTTGTACCCCCTTAGCCACATATAGATGGTGAGGTTCAGAATATCCTTCGGAACAGAAAGCTAAAAAAGGTTTCTCATAGAAATAAGAGGTTATGATCAGAACTTCAACCTTAGGTGAAAAACAATCACGCACCTCTCGCGTCCCGGACAGTTGCGCTACTGAGCCTGCTTTTGATATGTTGGGAAAGGCTCAATATATGGTGAATACACCATGAAAAGCTTGGCTAAAATGAAAAGGTGTCCAAGAGATTCAATCGGTAGCACAACCACCCAGAAAGCGAAAGTTGCCGGCTCAATTCCCGCTTGGGGTTTGCCTGTCTAGTATTCTTGTGATGGGCTTCACATAGCCACTAAAAACTGCGTCAACAGCAGGAAACAAGTGAAAAAAGATCCTTAACAAGTTAACGATGATGGGTGACCGACAGCCTCTAAGTAAGCATCCTCAAATCAAACCCGTGTCTTTTTCATTTGAAAAATTACTTCAGTGTCCTAGGTTCCTATTCCCGATCGCGGGTGGTCCGTGATCTTTCTAATTGCAGGAATCTTTTCTGGAGGGAAAGGCGTTATTTCGACAGGTCCCAGAATTTTTCGCACTGCACTTGAGCCGAATTTTGTATACGATTCCAGATCTGATAAGGTTTATATTAATAACGAAAATGTAGATTGAGTGAAATTTCGCTTTTTGTACCAATCTTCTCCTTAGGTTTAAAAATACTACGCGATTTCATTAAAATTGGAAGCGATCCTTGAAAAACTTGGAATACCTAGCTGAGGATAGGCTCGATCAAGGGGGGGGGGAGCGGGGCTGAGGGAACAATGTTTTCTCGAGAAGGGATAGTGATAAGTAAAGCCGCTTTGCACGGTTTAAGCCAGGAAGTCAAACATTGAATCGACTTTCGTCCGCGCCAACTGAGCCGTCCGATACCAACTTGCCGACTTCCTGCCGCAGCTGATTAATTGAACAGATTTGAATGGTAGAACAAAAGCACTGTTTCACATCGGATTACCGTCGCTAGTATCAGGTTGGACGATAAGAAATGCCGCTTATGTTCGTGGCATTGTTTCCGAAGCGAAACCATTCTCAAGGTTGAGACGCCTTCTCGAAAAAGCGTATTCTGGCGTATTTCAGAATATGATTAGGAACCATGGAAAAATTGTTTCCGAATTGAAACTCCTGTTCTGATATGTCATGATCCAAACTTCGCCTGCGGGTGTGCATGTGGTTAGACCTCAAATAAAGAGCAATGGCCATTAAATTTCCGTTTGATTTCCGATAATAAATCGCAAATCGTAAATCGTAAATTTCACCGCAAGGTGTGCAAAACATTGAATTGCTGAGCTCAACGTCTGAGGCTGTTCCATCTGCAGTTTTGTCCAAAAAAGTATACCAAAACCTCGACAACGCGTGAATTTTGGTATCCAACTTCTTCGGTTCACACCCAATTGTGTTCCTCCCGCTGAAAACTGGACTAAGTAACAGATTAACATAGAAGAAAACTGGATTGGGGCTCGATTCTTGTTTTTCTGAAAACGACATTTCTTATAGGCAACCTAGTATTATGGACGCCAAACTGCATTCAAATGCCACTACGACTCCGAAAGAAACTAAAATTTGTTGCACATTTCAAAGATATATTAGCCTGATGATTGATTTATTCTTATAATTCGAATGGATTATCTTTAATCATTTCGAAACGAGTTCATGAAAGAAGGGAAGAGTAATAAAAGCAGATTCACGCAATGAGGGTATTACAGGTTGGAAGGTACAGTAAATATTGACATACGAAAGAGGGCGATGACAGAGCAGTCACTCCAACCGACCGCGCGCACGCTTAGGGGATCAATTTCAGTCCATATTCTTGGCATTACATCGACACCGTTTCTAGCTATTTGATTTTTGAATTAGTACAGTAAACAAACTCGATCACGTCATAAGTGCAGTTTGGAGCCTATTCCGATTCCGAGTTTGATACAAATCAGCACGTGATAATGTTTTCCTATCATTATTGAAGACGTTATTATGTCTCTTGGCTTGACATTAGAAGAAAATGCCACAACAAAATATCATGGTTAAAAAGGTTCTGAGGAGTGACCACATGACCCAAAGTCTTAGCAGCAACCGTCTATTTTCTTTCGGGAATACATTAAGCTCATATTCCGCTTATCACCGGTTAGTCCAGTCAGGTAACTTTTTTTGAAGCTCTGTGGTCCCAACAAGCACTGAATTTGTCCATTTAGAACAATGAAAAAAACGCTTGAATCGGTTGCAAAAATGCAAACGGTAGGTAATATATAGATGTAGTGATTAACTTACTGGAGGCCAGAGCACCATTATGAAAACGCTGTCCAATCGTAGCAGTAGTATTACAATGAAGGAAATCCATGGGAGTGCTTTGTTGCTGAGCTTGGCCATCAGAAGGGCAAAGTAGTCCTTAATTTTCATATCGATCAACTATCGAATCCGGCCGAATCGGTTTTCTAGTTGTCGACAAAGAGTTGCTATCGAGTGGCTGGCGCATGCAAACTGCATAGTTAGCCAGGCATGGCCTTATTTCACAGCGAGATCTTCTCAGCTGATTTCGACTGGCGCGCGGTTTTCATTTCACTAGAAGGTGTAGCCCGCCGCGCAAGTATTGTATCATGAAAATGTCCATGAATGATTTTGTCTGATATGTAATCGACAAGTCAACAAAGGCTATGAGCCAGGAAAAGCCGAAAATGTATGGGCACCATCGCCTCATTCTGTAGGTTCAGAAGCGATAGATCATCGTAATCACCAAAAATCCTCGTCATGAGTATCTGTTGGGTATCTGCGGTGTGAATTTTGATATTATTGTATATAATAAAAGTACAGTGGAAGGAAGAACTTAAGGCAACAGCCCCAGCAGGGTCAAAGTGGGCCTAACTGCCATCGGTCGCACTACCTCTTGCCAGCCTTGGAGATCGCGTGATTGGCTGCGAAGGAATTTGTGATCGTTCTGGGACCGCACGGACTATTTGAAGTCGACTTACGATGCAAATTTCTATTTTTAGTGTTTTATTACTGCATTTTCTTTTGTGGTATCCTCGGATTTCACCGTTACAGTTCCATTGATTTGGTTGAATTTTCTCACGTGGCTATCGCTCACGTCCTCAATAAATAAATAAATAAATTGTGATCGTGAACGAATCTAAACGGCTGGCAAGAGGGGGTGGGAACTTGCAAAGCCCACTCTGACTGTTCTGGGGCTGTTGCTTTAACATCAATAGATAGGGTAAATTGCACCAAGTGTGTGTATTGGTGGAAATTAACCCCATCTATTGATGTATTGACACTCCTTCTATAAATGATGTGACGCTAATATTCTTTGCAGAGGCATCTAAACTTGCGTCAGGTGGTCGGAAGGGAGCAGCGCTTCTACAGGAATGTAAACCATGCCGCTTCTTTTCCTTGTAGGAGAGGCCCTAGCTCTCTCCACTGCACGCGTGACCAGAAAGATGCTTGGTCTTATGCACGGGAAGGGCGCAATGAAAAATGGACACTTTGACTCTACACCTAAAGAAGGTTTCCACGTCAAATCAAAGATCAAAAAAGAAGGAACTTGTCTAGTAGAAAGGCAGGCGGGCTCCCCAAGAGTGCAGGACGATGTGCTTTGGCAACGAAGGGGAGCTTCAAAGGCCTAGCAGGACCGTACCCGTGTCGCTCGCGCAGCGATGGTTCAATTAGCGAGATGGGATTAAACACACTTTGCTGGATTCAGAACAATGGTCCCGGCTGAGAGTTGAAAAGCACATTCTACTTTATAAAAAAAACCTCATGATAGCTGTTATGCGGACAAGATCAGAAGAATCTGCCATGGAAACATGGTGTGCGGGTGGAGCTCAAATGGATCCTCAACGGATTAGGGACCATTGTGGCAGTTTTTAAAAGGCTAAGCGGAAGGGTCTTGCATGTTCAGAGCTAATGTGAGTGTCGTGAATGTGAGTAAGAGAGTGTTACTACAGTCGTGCGCTTCAATGTAGTAAAAACCGGACAGAGGTGATTTTGGCACAGAAAACTTTTTTCTGTTGTTACCACTTGTCATCCCAAGAAATAACCCAAAAAAAATCGCAAGCGCACTCGATTCGCCAAATGCCACGAAAGTTGGGAATCATATAGAACTTTCCGGGTTGGTTACTTTTCGAGGCTCACGTTAACTTTTGGGAGTCACCCTTAGGCTTTTGATCGAAAGAAGTCCTTTCACAATGCCACGGTGAAGCCAGGTTCCTGATGATCTTGGTAGTGACGGATTGCTCGAAACTTCACCTTTCTGTCAAATCATTCGCCATCCAGAGGAAGCAGGACGACTTTAATGGACCATTCTTGCATGCAGCGATTGATGCTTCTTCACTGCGTTTGAGACTGGGCCAGCAAAGAAATTTTCTTTGTCTAATAAATTTTTTGATGGTTGCGAGGAACGATTGGTAATACAGTGCGTTGCAAAATCATAGGACACCCCCCAAAAATAGGAATATCTCGGCTTCAAGGAAACTTCGCAAATATCAACCTGTAGAATCAGAACCGCCGCTATGAAAAACCTATACTCGCAAGTCATCAGGTTATCCGATTAGCTTTCCGGATTTTTAGACAAGTTTTTTTTCATTTTCTAAGCCGTTGCAAAATTATAGGACACCCTTTGGAATTCTCCTTACTCTAGAAATTTTTGATCCAACTAACAACGACAGTAGCACTTATCCAGTGTATGGCAACTCCACTAGACTTACGCTTCGAGCTGCTCTCGTCCCCTCCACGGGTGAAACCCAGACTTTGTTTTCATACGCGCCTGATGACTCTGCCACGAGGACCGGAAACATTTTTGGGAGCTCAAGGAAAACCGTAGCTCGGCACTCCCAATTCATAGCAGGAATAAAAGTAACAGAGCGTCAGGATAGTCAGCAAAACCTCCCAAGCAGGATTGGCTTATAATCTCGAAGACTACATGGATCAAAATCACCAAGTACGCTCAACCTGCGTCAGTTTTACAACAGAAAGCGGATCAAACTGAAACCATTTGGCAAAACCACCTATATGGACAGCTAGCGTAGGGTCCTGCGAAGCGCGCTGTCATGCCCGTAAGGCGCTGTGACTGAAACCAGAGAAGAGAAATTCGACGAAGTACTGGGCGAAGCCTGGACTCTGTTGAGCAAATTTTCATCCAAGATGATGAGGGTCTTGCTCCTCTCAGACGGGTTTCTTTAGTAACGAGAAGTTTACTTTGATGGATCAAATAATACTACTCACTTGTGGAGGAATGAGGGCCGGGATTCGACAATATCCTTCGAAGAACTTTTCGTGATGGTTCCCTAAAGATGTGTGCATGTGTAACCTCTTGCTGAATCCCAGACCGAAGTTTCTCTTCTCTGGTTTCAGTCACAACGCCTTACGGGCATGACAGCGCGCTTCGCAGGACCCTACGCTAGTTGTCCATATAGGTGGTTTTGCCAAATGGTTTCAGTTTGATCTGCTTTCTGTTGTAAAACTGACGCAGGTTGAGCGTACTTGGTGATTTTGATCCATGTAGTCTTCGAGATTATAAGCCAATCCTGCTTGGGAGGTTTTGCTGACTATCCTGACGCTCTGTTACTTTTATTCCTGCTATGAATTGGGATGCCAAGCTACGGTTTT
>KZ345566.1:119963-133819 GCA_002352805.1 Teladorsagia circumcincta
TCGTATGCGCTCTATCCCTGCAGGCAGAGAGCGAAATGCTTTTCTGAAAGATGTCCCATGGAGATTGTCTGTGATATATTTGGGGTTGTATGCTATCTTCCCGGAAGTCTTCAGATTTTTTGATTTTTCTGGCAGAGCCACGAAGAATGTCATACTTTGCGCCGGTGCGGACGGCGCAAACGGTGCCAGCAGTGCGAAGAGCGTCAACACGCTCATTGGCGCATGACGCGAACTTGGCTCGCAGTCGGTATCTTTCGATCAATACTTTCAATTTCAATATTTTTTGTTTATTGCTTGACGGTTTGTGTGCCGTATTGCTTTCGTTCGCGCTTTCTTAGTTCATACTTTTTCTTTTCAGGATGATTTATCGTTTTCCCTACTAATGAACTCACCTGGAGGCTTACTGCCACATTCAAACACACTGCGCGAACCTGAGCCTTCTAGGACAGTTGAAAAGCAATGGTTCACAGAAAGAGAAAATGACACTCATATCAAAAACACGAGCAAAAGCAACACGGCACGTGGAGCGCCTGAAGGAAAAACAGAATATATGTAATGGAACTGAAAATATCGATTGAAAGGCGCCAATTGTGCGCTAGGCACGCGTATTGCGCCAGTGTACGTATTGAAAATGTGAAAATCGTGTCGAGGACGTGGTCGCAGAAGTGCACTATCCGCACCGGCGCGAAGTGTAAAAGCAGCCTAACTAAAACCATGAGAGTGAAACGCATTACTAGCCCTTCATTGCGAAGCGTATAACGCCTTTCTGTTAGTCTTTCCCGGATAACTGATGAAATATCTTGTGAATGTTCAATTTATGTGAGCTTTTCCTTGTGCTGGTTAGAGTTTATGAAACGTGAATTGAGAAAGCTTGGTCTGACTTTTCTAAAGGTTCAAGAGCTTCAGCAGCTGGAAAAGAAAACTGCATGCCTTGGACTTATTAATGTTTTTATTGTACCGTATCCTTAATAAACCTCAATTGTAAATGAGAAGAGCTATAAAAAATATCACAATAATCAGAACAAAGGCCGCCACCACGAAGGCCATAATGAGACTGCGATTGTGAGTCCGTCGTGCATCTACCGGCGCGAGAGTTGTTTCAGGATCTGTATCAGCCCAGGGAGATTTCATCGCTCTGGTAGTATTGTGGTGATAGCTGAGTGATGTGGTGGAAGTGTCGTCATCTGGAGCCCTAAATTAGAAAGAATTTAGAACAATGGCAGCTTTTGTCATCGAAGCTTGCTAGTAAGGGTCCTATCGGTGCAGTGCATTTGGTGGTGGTCGGTATTTCCGAAAGCTGCAGGGGTGCTATCACAAGATATGGGAGCATTTAGATGTCAGTGCGTTGGCTACAGCGTAAGACATCTCCTCTTTGTTACATTAGGGACTAAGCCTTATGCAAGGGAGGAAAGACTGCCTTATGCGGGGGAGGAGGGTTTCAGGGAGCGTGAGGTCTTTCATTTTTACGAAGTTCCTGCCCCTTCTGGGCTAGTCCTGGAAGATGTCTCCGTAGCTTGTGATAGCGCCGTAACGCGACACCGGTAGGTCATGCGCGTTGACTTTTTTCCGTGGCCAAATTGACTTTTCCTGAGCGACTAACACATTCAGGAGGACACTCTTGCATTCGAGGGCTTCAGGTAGGTCTGAAAATTTACATGTCGAAGGGATGTTCATCAAAGAAAAACAGAGGAAGACTTCCAACGATTCAAAACGGAAGAAGACATCAGTGGCCAAAGCCATCTACACCTACTTTGTGCGGCACAAAAGATCGAATCCCACCTAGGCCAACCAAATCTTTCATCTTTCTGAAGTCATTTATTAAAAAAATTTGCTTGAGCGTGAGCCCCTCGCCCTTTCAAAGGCAGGTGACACGATAAATTATATGGAGGAGTAGAATAAAGTGCCTACCATGAAGGAATGCTAGGCCTCCAAGAGGAGAATCGTGGTGTTTCTGCGAGCAAAAGGCGCGCTCGGAGTAGCTCGGCAAGGCCTTACCCATCCCTTTGAGCGCCTCGTTCCTCTGCCAGTCACTGATAGCTACCTTAGCTACTCGCCGTCGTACGCTAGTCGTTTTGGCAGAGGGCAGAGGAGAGCGTTTGCTGTCAAGCCGTTGGAGTCGACGCGGCTCGCACTTGGAACCCCGCGGAGTAAGCAAAGCTCCCGTTTTGCACATTTAAAGCGAGAGATTACGAAAAAGCGTGTGTGTGGCGTGGACGTACATGCAGCAGTGGAAGCACTAGTCAGGGGTCTCAGGAAGCGATATGTGGCATTTTTGTAGTCAGAGGTGCGCTAGCTGCAGCGTTCTGGACTTGCCATTCCCTTCTGAGCTCCGCCACGGCCTGAGCTCCGCCCCCAGCAGCACCGTCTTCGATTATCATTCCGATGAGGAATTCCGCTTTGAGTGCGTATCCTATAACTTTCCCATGGGACGCGTTACCGATCAAAGCATGGTAATTGCTGATATCATGGTGGCTATCGCTTTACAATGTGCAAAAGTCCTTTTATTCGGTTGCTAGCTCGTCCATTATTGGGGGTCAATGCTAAAAGAACGCGGTCCCATTTCGCGCGTTCTCGACCGATTTCTTTGCTTTTTTCGCCACTGGGGCATTATTCAGCATTTCCACTTGCACCATGAAACCAGTCCAATCTTTTCGTAAACCCTCGCTTTAAGCCGTTTCCCTTAGTGGTTTCCTTCACTCCTGCATCTGAAAGCAGCTCAACTTCAATTGCTAATGTGAAATCATTTTATCGTACTACTACCTGCGTTTAAACCCCGTCTAGCTATGCTTGCTGGCAAATATGCAGTCAGTCACGCGTAATCAATCTTAAGCGTGCCCATCGAAGAGAAACCTTTTAACTTCAATCTTTTTGATTACAACGATCCGGACCGGGAAAAGGCACGAAGTCGGCGCCGTTTTGTCGATCAAACAGTTTCAAATAGCGATCTCTATTTAATCAGCCGTCCTTGCCCTTGCGATTGATTTGTTCGCTCCAATTTCCAGATAATCGAATGACTAGTCACTGATTAATTGTAATGGAATTCTTAGAAAAACGAGTCCACAAGGAGGTACAGCATAAGAGAACTGGACAGAAAAATGAGAAACTGGAACAGAGATGGAAAACCATCGCGATTTTTCGCCATTATAAATTCTTCTTTTTGTGATTAATCGGCTAAAGAAAGTGGGGAAAAACGTGTATCCATTGGAAGCGTCGTTTCTTCAGTTCAGCATAATCTCAAGTAATAAAAATGATGACAACAATAAATAGGTGAAGAACTGATGCTCAATTGACCGCTTCCGCCCAGTAGGTGGCTTTTGCATCAATCAATCAACCTGTTCGGACGAAAACATGGAGTATGTTGCGCTCAAGCTGGCTTTGATCCCACCAGTCGCGTTGTGCACCTCTGGCATTGTCAGCCGTCCTCTGGGAAAACTGCAGGAAAGGTATGTCGGCCATAAACGAAGAGGGCGGGATGGGGATAGGTCGAAAAATCACTTATCTTCGCCCACATTCAACGCTGAACTAACCATGCTTTGCTCTATTCCAATCGAATGTTTAGCTCAACACCACACTCTAGACTAACGGCCTTCGGTACAGTCGACGCACCACTTGAACTCGCTCCCTAAGGGCGATGTCAGACTTGGCGAATCGAGCGACTCGCTAGCGAAACAGTGCTTACTGCCCAGTGACACTGTTTGAAAATGGCGGGACTTTCTTTGAACGTTTGGTCCCGCCACTGTTGAGTCGCTGATACATATTTCGCTGGTGCAAAGTTCGATTCGCTTACGCAGCGAATCGCTCGATTCGCAAAGTCTGACATCGCCCTAAAATGATCTCAATTTATGCTCCCGCCTGCGCTCTCTCGCCTGTACAGCGGCTAATGACTACTGTGATTCGCACGTTCAAACTTCTGCAACGGAATTGCGTAATTGGGTACCTACGCCGGAGTCCCTCCCGCCTCTCAGGCTTAGTTTTAGTGCTATCGCCTTCCTCCTTGGGATTTGTAACCGAGCCAAGCGCCGTGCTCTAATCGTCTGTGCTCTAGCGATTCGCGGCCAGACCATGGGGGAATGGTAAAGTAGTCCCGTAACCGTACGAAGAGCATCGCTCTCTTTTGGAGCGCATTAATTCCCTTTAGAGTCACCATGGGCAGAGTGACTCATTTTCTCCACCCTCTATGTTTGTGAATTCTGGAGAGCTGGTTTTAGTTAAATCGGGCATGTATTTGTGGAAGTGAATTCTTTTTGAACATTGAAGATTATTCGATTAAAAAACAACTATGCCGCAATATCTCTTCTTTCGCTACAAACCAACATGAAGAGGAAGGAAAAAAGGCGGCTGAAAAAATACTTACGAGAAGACGATTCGAGGCGATTCAGCAGCGGGTTTCGTTGGGGAACTCGACGTTGATGGAATTAGATACTGCCGAAAGCCATCGCTCACAGCGCTCTGAGAGCTGATCTGACGAGCTGTTCTCGTGCTGGAATCCATTCAATAAATCTAACGGCTAATCATAAATCGACTACCACTTAATTCAAAGTGGTTAAGAAATCTGGAGGATTCGCAGAAATAAGGAGGAAAGCTCAAAAATTCATATTATATTTAAAATTTGGGAATTTATCAAGTTCTGCCAAAGCTAGACAACAACTTCCTTTGACTCCGAGGTAGAATCGAGAGGCTATTTTAAACATTAATAATAATAATTTATTTACAATATAAATTAATATTTTCATTGATAATTTCAAAAACTGACCTCTTTATGAAATCGCGACTAATGGTGTCCCGTGGAATGTCATAGCCGATTGGCACCGCCTTCTCGGGTGTGGAAGGTGCCGGAATTTCCATATTAATATTCATTGCTGCTAAATTTAATCAATCAGCTGATATCTCAAAAACTCAATCGCAGAGTAACAAGTAAGAGCACGAAAATGAGTAGAGGTAAACGGACGATTGAGTTGTTTGGCATTCCCACGTTTCAAGTGAAAAGCCAACAAATCGGCTCCGGGATTTCCTGAGCAGTGTGGGATCAGAAGCCGATGGTGAGGGCTTATTGACCAAATTTCTGTGGTGTCATGATTTTTGCGACTGAACCCTGGTGAAAGAATATCTCGAAGCACGAGTCGGAGCTCAGGATGGAATAGAACGCTGAATCCTGGTGAGAGGAGAGAGCCATATCTTCAGAATATTAAATTGTATACAACCTATCTCGATCTTAATAGGTCTTTTGAATATCTTTTTAAATTCGTAACTCGATAAAAAGGGCGGAAGTGGTGTAGTGGCAAGTGCCATGCTTATCACGCGCGCGGTTTGGGGATAGAAACCTGGGCTGTGCATCGTTCGGGCCAGTCAAGCCTTTCATTCCTCCGGAGTAGGTTATTTGGTATCAGACTTGTCTGGGAGGATAAAAACAGTGACTTGTACATCGACTGACCCTCACAAATCATTGAGTAGGCCGCATCGCATTCAAATTGCAACTGAATGTACAAATGGAAGTACAATGGAATGCGTGGCGCATCCAGAAAGGGATTGATCAACGACAAATGCTTTATCCTCCGTCCTAAAACTCGATAAAAATTTAAAAAAAAGACGAAACGAAAATCATGTTGTGAAGGTAGAATCCTACAAGAGATCAGGTAAGAAGTGTAGCGGACGTTGTAGTTGACGGCTCAAGATTATACTCTACGTGTTCTCTATGCCATAAGATCGCGCCACGCATACGCTCCTTGAGTCAAAATTCCTAAACAGGATTTTGGAGTCATACAGTGAAACTTGAAATCTGCAGCAGTTCATGCAATGTTTCCCATATCCGAATTCAGCTCACTTTCGCGGAAGCATTTGAATTCGGTCCCCTACTATGTCACCTGTTCAATCATCTCGTTGAACTCATCGTTCAGACTTCATAGCTATTGATCGTACAATAATAGAATGTTGTCTGGTTTATTGCCAGGTGAGGGTGAATTCGAAGTGACACATTCTACTACTTCGCCGCTAAACGGTAGGAAATCCGATTAAAATGGTAGTGGTTCAGAAATCCCATGTGAAGAAGTGCGAAAAATCGATCCCTTCATCTTGAAAATTTAGAGTAGACATGGGAAGCAGCTCGAGGACAACTATTGTAGGAGGATTTCTCAGCCGGAGCTAAATTCACATAAGGCCATAGAGTAGGGGATACACTAAAACGATTTCGAAGCTTTTCTTATCGTGAACCTCGTTTGTCGCTCCGGTCAGATCGCCTCCTTCGAAGGGCCAGGTGGCTAAAACGTCAATCAATCTTCCATCCAAGAACTTCGTTTCTGCAGGAGAAGTATTAGAATTAACGTCGATTTGAATTCACTAAGGAACGATAGTTTGAACCCTCGTCCATGCCTTGATCAAGTTTTGTAAGCTTTGAAGCACACTCTGTTGAGTGAAGTGTTAGCGCCACTAACTGATCAGCCGGCCGTTTCAAACTGAATAATAGAGAAAAAAGTGCAATTACATAGAAGCGCAAAGAGGAGACGAGGTGAAAGATTAGAGACCTATTCTCCTAGAACAAGGGATGATTTAGGACTAAGATCACATGATAGTGTCCCGTCTCCATGGTCAAGCGTTTTGAGGGTATTTCAACACCCTGCTTTATTTGTCAGATGTGCGTAGGTCAGTTTAAAGAAATCCTGGCTGAAAGGGCAAGAAAAAGAAAGCAAACTGAAGGTTTGCTCGTCCTATGGCGTACCAGTGAAGAAGGACATGAAACGTTGACTTCAATCAAGCGTTGCTTGAATGCACAGTCCTCTAGCTATCTAAAAGGGAATTGGCGGAGAGGAGGGGAGGGGGTGGGGGAGTGGAGAGGTGAACAAATTTCACGAATCTCCGGCACTCCAGCATTTCTCTGTCATCGAAAAAACCACAACTACGTACGAACTTGCTCGTTGAAAATACCCTAAAGAACAATTCAACCTGATTAGCACCAACTACGAAAAATAGGGTAACGACGACAAGCAAAAACGCTGAATAGGCTGGAAGACAATCACGATCATAAAAGGGGAGGAAACAGAACAAGAACAGGTTGAGCAAACCAGGCTACCGGGCTTTTTTTTCAATGGTGGCTGTGCCAAAGCCAACCAAGTCAGGCTAGACGTGATTCAAGGTGAGCAATGGGGATGTCCTATTCCACTCTTTTAAGAAGTTTCCATGTATAGAGACTCTCAGCCGAAAGGAAGTGGAACTTGAAATAATTTTTTGTTCACCAGAATAAGCTCTCTTGCAATAACGTTCGCATTGGAAAGTGCGGCTAAAAACAACACTCATGAGAAAAAACAAAGCAAAAGCTGTTTCTAGTCTTCCGTATCTCCGGTGGACGCATTTTCAGAAAGCGAAGTGCTCAAGCAAGGGCAAATATGAGGCGGTAGATGAAGTTAGAGAAGTAAAATGATGAATATACTCGTGGTAGAGGTGCAATTGTGCCAACCAATTTCCCCTGATTTATGTCATTGCTCACCCTGATTCAAGCCTTCTGCCCATTCTAAACTGCTTCATCGATATCGATTTTTTTTGAGCAGAATGAACACTGATTCAAATACTCCGATCGATTCGTTCCTAGATCTAATTTGAAACCATCTTCGACCCTATAACAATCACAGGAGTTAGCAAGAAAAGTTACCAAGACACCAAAGGCAATAGAGTTAGGGTTATTTATTGATATACATATCTCCGGATGACTCAGAAAATCATCGCTCCTCGCGAAAACGTTCATGTCAGACTGCACATCAAGAAAAAGGAGCGACGGAAGCATCAGTCAACACAGGAACAATGACGCTAGTAATTCACTGATAAGATAATTATGGAAGTAAAAAAGTCTGTATTTCAGCTGTGAACGTGTTCACCGAAGGAATTTCGGGGCGTGTGCTCAGTTCTCTTCGAAATTTCCTAGGCAGCATGGTTCGTTCGGGAAAACAAGATTAAATCAAAGAGCCCCAGAGAGGAAGCTCCACGTTAGCTTCCAGTGGACAAAAATGTTCTGGTTCCAATCATTTAACGTCCTGGGTTCACTGTTCTCAAGTATTGCCTGGAGCCAACTCCTTGAGGGGCTTCTGTAAAATTTAGTTTGAGGCAAGTATGATTTTTTTCTTCTTTTTTTACGAAGAGAAAAGCAAACTCGTCTGGCCGAAGCGAAGAAAGGATGATGAATGGAACAGTGGGACCCGAACGCTGATATGTGGTGGTTTATGCGGATTTGTGTTATCGTGAAAGGACAAGAGCAATAGGGCGACGGACATTTGGCTCGTCCGGGGTCGCGCGCGGCCAACTGCGCGGTAAACTCCGCCGCGATGCGGGTGTGGGATCTATCCTATCTTGCGTCTACAATCTACTTGGACCCGGTCTACCAAACCGCCTGATTTATAGCTTCCACCTGCGCTCTTTCGCCTAAACAGCAGCTCATGACCGCTGTGACCTCACAAACTCAAACTTTCATCACTGGTATGCAACTCAGGGGAATATTTCGTTATGGACCTTCAACTTATGAGAGTCAAGACCTTATTTTGCACGAATTCATCCTTCAGTTAACCAAATACTCAACCACTGGGCTTTATTGAAGAACTCCACATTTTTCGCCTCCGAATTTGTAGTACCGTGGAAATCATACTCGTTATTACGTCATCTTTTGCACTGAACCCCATGAAGCATTCGCGGCCCCCTCAAATCCACTCTCCAAGGAATAGTCCTAGGGCTCTCACCTTCTTACTTTGGTTTGAAACCGAGCTGCGCAGTTCTCTAGTATGCGCTCCAGCCATTCGCGGGCAGGATCATCGACGACTGTCCAGAATCGCCGCGCAGGCTGCTGCGCATTTTGCCGCGCGCAACCCCGGACGAGCCAAAAGTCCCGCACCCAGAGCAATAATAAGATTCATGGGAACAAATCTATTAGAAAGGTTTCACAAGAATACTGGGTTGTGAATAAAACTTGGGCGACGGCCAATTCAATCGTCGGCTAATGAGGTCACGCCGCTCACGCGGCGGGCAGCGTCGCACGCGGCAGTCGGTGCGGCAATTTCTGTATGGGCCTTGGCTTAACTGTCCATATCCATGAATTGCGGCTGGAGTTAGGAAACTGATAAGACCAACTTCTAGGCATCAGTGAGCCAACAAACAACGCCTCATGATCTTCGCAGTGATTTAAACCTCACAGTACAAAGCTTGTGCCATGTAAAGGTTATCCTTTTGAACTTGATTTGACTTCCTTATCAACCAACTGCCTAAATCGTTATCAGGGAGCGATACTGGCTCAATCGGAAAAATTTCGTTTGGAGGCACAGTTGGATGCTGAGGGAGATAGAATGAGCATAACACGATAAGATTGTGAGAAATGGCAAGGGACTAGGAACCTGCATTTCAAGGAGATAGGTGATCTATATTCCATATTCCATTGATGGACTTCATTGATCGTACACTCCCACAGGTTTGAACACTGAATTCTAGCCACGGCTAACGCGACATCGCAGGTTGCGGCGGCTTGCGTGGCGTCCTAGCCACTGCCACGATTGAATCATCACGCACCCATAAGACTTCCGCCCCAGGCGGGACTCGAACCCGCACCTCTTGCTTATCGGGTAGCGCTACAAGTTACGCTACCGGGGAACCATTTCATCCCAACTCAGCTTTTATCGGGAATGTATGTGTTGCTCAATGAGTCCTTCAAAATCCTTCATTGATACTCATTGCATGGCGTATCCCGAGAATTTCGAACATCTCACTCTTTGATTCTGTACTGTAATGTTGGATTTGCCAAAGCTTTACTGCGAAATACATATACGTACTGTCTGGATTTGAAAAAGTATAGACTACAGAGTTCCAAAAAACACGAAATCGATGTGAAAATGTGCGATACAGTTGAATCAGAGGGCCGTAAAACGTCATCTTCAAAACATGAGAAGTGACGAATGATTCATTCGGAAGCACCCGGTTCCCTTTGCAAGGCGAGCCGTGCCTGATTTGACGACAGCAAGGCCGAATCATTGCCTGGTCATGGTCGTGGAAAGACGCTAACGTCCTCGCGCATCCTCTGTGACCCTCCTTACCTCTTGTAAATGGGAAGGATCAATAGAGTAAAAAAAACGTATGGTTAACGTTTCAGATATCTTTCAGAAGGAATTATGTATGAAAGGTGTTATAAATCACGGTGAACGCACGGGAAGTCATCGGCTGACCCTTGCCTAGCCGTATCTTCGAATGAATCAGTGCTAACTGGTACGGCAACCGTTCATCGGCCACGCTTACATTCCAGTGGTGTCGATGACGTACGAGAGCTCGCATATCGCTCCCGACATCAATTTGAACTTTTTTCTCAATTTCGCTTTGCAATCTCCGAGGATGTGACAGAGGAACACGCACATCAGAGGACCAGGTAGGTGTACGTCCATAGGTTCATCCTACCCTCTGTATCCGGTGGCCACAGAGGTCTGCACTAGACTGATTGAGGGAGCCTCCTGTGGCTGATGGTGGTGTTGGGAAAGGGGTCTTATCGAGACCCTCCTAGAAGGGGGGGGGGTCGCAAATTTTTGGAAAAGTGCCATTACGACGGTTGACCATGCCCCAAGACACTTTAGCCAGTTCCTGGTGATAACAGACAACTGATAAATGATATTTTTAGTGACAATTGATAGAATGAATTCCAGCCGGCTAATCAAATGGCTGACAGAAAATTATTACGTGGAGGTCGTCGTCATTTGTGTTGTGAGGTCTGCAGTGAATATGCACCTACTTTTCAGGCACAAAGTGTGCTCAGACCTATTACCCGGTGACAATCGCCCACCAAGATCATTGATGAAACGTCTGTAAAAGCGAATGCGGTATAAAAAGGGGGTGGGAACCTCCAACACGTGGGAATCGCTCACCTTGTTTACCTTCGTGTTCCCATCTGACTAAAAAGAATGAACAATCGTTAATTTCGTTCGAAGGGGATTTTCGCTCTAAAATTTCCTTCTAGCCTCTCTTTCAAAAAACGGTAGAGCATCGGGTGCAGACCACACACCGCAACTGACGATGTCCTTCGAGTAAATCTGCTTATTAGTGGTTCATTACGATAACTAGTTTTTGACAAATGGTAGTTGTAATCAGTAACAACTGATAGTATACAACTGCAATAAGCTAATTATTTCATTGACAGAAAATATAAGGCCGTATGCTACTTTTTCCCGAGGCTAGGTGGCCCAAAGTTTATTTCAAATGCATTTGTTTCAAACAACATAGTTTCTCCATCTTCAGTACACCTTTACTTTCATCAACATACATACATCAAACGTGGGCTTTTTATCAGGGCAATCCCAGTTGGGAAGACGGAGAAAATTTAAGCGATTTTCGTCCTCTAACACCTTCGGGAGGATATCACACGGCCCATTTTCATTTTTTATGGGGGCCATCGTCACTTGTGGTGCATGGTCTGCACCCGGCGCTCTTCCCGTTTTTCGAAAGAGAGGGTACATTAGGCGTCCCACTCTTGGTACAAAGAAAACACTTCGTTGAACTGGGGCAGTTCTTTGCACAGAGGTGAAGACTCAGAACCTACATCCAGATTATTTAGTCTACAGCAAAATAGTTGTGGCATATACTAAGCGGTTTCAAAGGATTTGATTATGTAATGGAGTTTCTTATCGAAGAGAAAAAAAGTACCCCGTCGTTTAACTCTAGTCCTACTATGATTATTAGAAAATCGGTTGAAACTTTCTGAGCTTCCGGTGTAAAATATTGGTAGATTTTGCATCCTTACTACAGTAGATTCATTCAAAGCCGGAAGGATAGCATGTGTCTAACAATAAGTAGGAACAGGCGATTGGCTAGCAGCGGGAAGCCCGGCGCGCAGAATTAAGACATTGAGTAAAGATGAGAAGTGGGAATGAATCGATGTGCGAGTGTGGTTGCGTGGTGATCGTGTTCAGATTAGCCGCTGAGCGGAAATCGTTCGATGAACCACCTCGAAGAAAACCGGGCGCACAATAAAACCATCACTAAGGTGTTCTAGTTCTGGTTATAGCCCTAGCAGGAACTTCCTCCCAGATTTGTATGGCAGCGTATAAATCTTCATTTTCAGCTTTTTGGATACAGTACTGGCAGAATCACTGGGGCTTGTCAGAAGGTACGACTACTCGTATCGAGGGGAGAGAACCACAGACGGCGTCTTCAATGCAGAAAAATGAACGCATTTGGGAGGGGCTGCGGATTTGACGTACCTGAATCGCTGAGACATTTTAACGTACATTTAGATGCTGCTGTAACTACCGCATGGAGTTTGCTAGATGGGTTCAAGTTACGGAAACTTCCAAAACTTTTTCGTTTCTCAGAGTTTTGATTCGCTGTTTTTGTTATTGTTTACGTTTTACGACTTGTGCTCCATAGATGCGTCCCTACAATATGCTAGAAACCTTCATGATAAAGAGCCGTTTGCCCTGAAAGACCCCCCCCCACGCGCCGAGATACGGTCAATTCAATCGTCGGCCAATGAGGTCACGCGGCGAGCAACGTCGCGTAGTGGATGTTACGACAATTTCTGTATGGGCCTTGGCCTGACGGTCCATGCCCATAAGTTGCGGGTGGGGTTAGGGAACTGATAAGAGCAAAGGTCCAGGCATCAGTAAGCCAACAAGTCTCACCTTAAGACGTCCGCAGTGATTTAAGTCTCATATGTCGTACAGCGCTTGTGTCACGTGAAGGTTGTCCTTTTAAACTTAATTCGACTTCTTTGTTAATCAACTGCCTGAATCATTTTCAGAGAGCGAAAATCTGGCACAATCGGAAAGAATATTACGTTCCGAGGGCCAGTGGAACGGTGAGGAGGGGCAACCCTATGTTGGTACAAGTATCAACGTGGGGTCGCATTTAGTTCAGCTTGGGGGGGTCGTACTCGCGGTGGTTGGCAGTGGGAACAAAGCCCCTTACCTCGCATGAACCCAGCCATGAAGAGGTAAGACCTGCGAAAACAGCAGTAGCAAAACATGTAGTCCCCCCTATCTCCCCGCTCGACGACCATTTTGGAGGTGAAGTGGGTGGAGTTGGGTGTTTCGGCTAGTCTCAGAATCAAATACTATAGAAACAGTCATCATGATGGTTACGGTGTTGGAAGAAGGGTGGCCGTATAGGGAGACCCCTGTGAGTCTCATGGTGGTGGTAACGAAACGCGAAATTTTGAACGGGGAATCGTAAAAAATTTCCACAAAATACCAACTGTAGGGTCGACCCTGATGGTAAGGAAGCGGTAACATAAGCATGACAAGATAAGTTTGTGAATAAGGTAAGAGACGAGGAAGTAGCATTTTAAGGAGATAGATGATCCATATTCCATGTTTCATGAGTGGAAACTCCATCTAATCTTAGATTCCCCAACGTCTGAATACTGAATTCTAGCTACGTAGCGACGATCGACGCTACATCGCAGGCTGCGGCCACTGACGCGGAGACCTAGGCAATGCCGAGGTAAGCAAACCAGCCGTTTGGCGTTTCTGCTGGGGCAGTATGCTGAATGTTGGAGAGGGGATAGGGTCCCCGAGGTCGACCGACTACTTGAACTCGGTCAATACGGTAGCAGAGTGACGACGCAAGGAGGAGCAGATACGTTCAAGCTCCGTCGTAAGGGCTGGTTTGCTTATTTCAGGACTGAGCCTTGGGGAGCGGACGGATCTGGCAGGTTCGTCCTCTCTCCGATGCTTGGTCCTGGGGTAAGCATCAAGTTGAGGCGGTATAAAGGAGAATTGAAGTAGGTCGTCCATCGTCGGGGACTCCAACCCCTCTCCAGCATTCAGCATACGGCCCAGCAGAAATGTCAAACGGGCTGGTTTGCTGACATCGCCAACGCCACGTATGAATCGTCACGCACCCACCCCCCCCCC
>KZ345568.1:37409-54140 GCA_002352805.1 Teladorsagia circumcincta
GAGGTGTCCCCCAAGAGGCCCATCGCGCTGTGTGCTGTGCGATATGAGACGTAGTATGGTACACTATATTTACCCTGACGCCTAACCGTTACAGTATGCGCTGCGTCTCGTCCTTTGCCGCATTTGCGTCTCTTCCTTCGCCGCGCGATGAGCCTCGTAGGGGACACCCATGATCTGCGAAAGCGAGAAATGTGACTCAATCAGCGGCCATAAGCATAAGTCATCCCCATATGTATATTCACACCCATGCAACTACGACCACTCACCCCGTGGATGGTTTGGTGACGGCATTTCCTCGGATGTCACGTACATCTCTCCCTCGCTTTCTAATGGGCTGTCCCATGATTCCTGATTTTTTGCAGATGTTTTCTTCGTATCAAATCAGTGTCATCACGAAATAAGTGTGAATGTCGAAGAATCCATCAGGACTTTCAGCCAGGATGTTCCAGGAGATCAAACCACGGGATAATTACGTAGGAATCGAAATAATTAAGCGACCAGTGCCAGCGATCATGCTTTGCTACCATTTAAAGGAGAAATTCCTGATTATATTGATGGGGTATTCCATTCAAATGTGAAAGTGGGGTCGGGACGTGGACCGCTAATGGAAAAAAAGGAAAAAAATGATGAATTACAGAGGAAATACGAGCTTTTTGCTCTGCGCTGCGGAGAAGTTCAAAAGGCCGGCAAGGAGATGAGAGATAATGCAAGCGCGGGAGCGGTAGGGAAATCCGAGTGGGGAGAGCATAGCAGTTCAACACAAAATATCGAGCGGTGGGAGGAGCGTGTCGCAAATGGTGAAGCGTGTCGAAGTCCCTAGCGCCTAGCGTCTTACAATTAGTGACGCGTTTTGGTGCAGAAACGTGGCGCGCATTCTCCAATTGCGTCCCACGCATTTCTAGCCCCTATAAGGGCTTATTAGGTTGGTCTGAGCCCGAACTTCGCCTTTGGAGGAGAACCTTATGAGGAGCGCAGTAGGCAATACCAGCGCGCTATTTGCCCCAGTCTTTGCTACTGAGCTGTTGGCTCAGTATCATCGGCAAAGACGGCACAAGCTTATGGCCATTGCGCGGCAACTCGTAAACCTCATATTAGGAGCGAATGCCAGATACTCTGCTAAAATTTGGCTCTTAATGACAATCTCATCGCTCTTAAAGCAACAGTCTCAGCAGGGTTCTAAAAATTCTATGCTGTAGGGTGGAAATGATGCGCTAGCCCTAATCAAGACTATAGGAAGTTTCACTAATCAAAAAACTCATCCTAGGAAGCCGCAAAGAAGCCAGGAAGGCGCAGTTGACGGGGGCGGTCCCAAATATCTTGGGGAACGCACGCCCACTTCCCAATCTTTGCCGCGTCTTTCTCATTGGTTTTGCTTGCTTATTTCATTTGATTGTTGTGTTCCTAATTTTATATGATGCCTATGTCTCTAATTGTATTAGAGCAAATGCGGTTGAAATCCGGCAAAGCAAGCTAGTCAGACAACTCGTCCACCACGGGAAACTTGTTTAAAGGCTTCGCCGGAGGATTTATTTGTTTTTTCCTTCATTACCAAACAACTCTTTACCCACAACTTCGTTACCGACCGTTCAACGCCTCGAATTCGTTCTGAGAGTGTTGCTTTAATGATCCATTGGTGGTATTCAACCACTTGCAAGCACGCTTGCTACGCTACGCTACGCTTGCTTACTGATTTCCTGAAGGAGAAAAACAGCAATGACTAAGACACCTCGAAAAGGACGTCCTTTGTGCCAAATACAGCGTGTCTGAGGGAGTGAGGTAGCCATACACTTTAGGGCACAGCCAACATGCAAGAATATAAGTTGCAATTTTTTTTCATGAAATTCTGTTCGGTCAAATTGATCACTGGTTGCCCTTACATGTTGCAGCTATCACGTCATTCACAGTGCTTTTCGTTCTTGGACTATGTTCAAGCGTTATTCTTCAGGCCTACTTTTTCGAGGTTTGTTTAAGTTTACCAACTTTTATCTCGTACGCTACAGAACTCGCTTCTCAAAGTGTTGTGATTGACCAAAGTAGTGAGCTTTGGGCAGCCACGGCTATCCTGCTTCCCATAAAGCGCTTCGTCTGTCGTCTGCATGTCTGTCACGGAATTCCCTAGCTCCCAAAGATCCTCCTGGAGAGACCAGGTCAAGTGTGAGCTAGGTGGACCAGGTCTCAAGAAGTATAAAACATACACCAGCTGGGTGGAGCTCCGCCCGCAGTAGGCGTGGCGTGCATTGAAATACGCGGTACTGACGACCAAGATTTCAAATTCAATAACAAAACAGCCTCCAGACTGGGAAAAAAGTGGGTAAAGGTGTGCTTTGGTAAGCCAGATCGAATTAGGGAGAATCCTCCCGCTAGAGGAGAGGCATCTCTGAGGAAGCAGGGCTTAATGAAAAATTTATTACTCGGTTTGGAGAAAGCTCACGGAACGGTAAAAATTGGGGTAAGAGTGCAATATCTGCGGTGTTCCCAGCATACATGACATGAGTGGAAACCCACCCAAAATATAGTGGAGCGTGCCCTGGACATAATTCGGTTCCTGAGTCCTGGCGAGTTAGAAAAAGGTGGATAGAGGTCAGAGGAGGAGGGGCGAGTCTAGCAACGAAAGGGAGACCACCTGCTATTGGGAAGCGGGGCATGCGCCAATGTGGGCGGAATTTGCCGTAAAACTTCATAATTCGGTTTCAAGAAGTCCCAGAGACCGGAAAAAAGGGAGTAGAGGTTGGCGATGGAAAAGAGGCCAACTGCTACTGGAGCGTGGTATGCGCCGAAGTGGGTGGTGTTGTTGCCAAACATAAAAGAACTGGAGACCAGGGAAAAGTGAATTGAGGTTGACTAAGGAAGTAATCTTACAGGCTATAGGTGGGCGGGACATGTACCAAAATAGGTGGAGTTTGTTGTCAAAATGATATTTCGGTTCCAGTAAGTCTGAAACACCGGAAAAGTCGGCGAAGAAACAGAGGCAGAGTGCTACCGGTGGAAGCAACATGCAACAATGTGGGTGAAGTTTTGTCAGTAACTCGGTTCGAGGAGGTTCCAGAGATCGGAAAAAATGGGCGAAGGGAAGGACGTGGAAGGAAGTGAATTTTTAATGGTGTGTGAGCATGCACCAAAATTCGGGGTTTGCCGCCAAACATATAAATCGGCCCAAAGACAGTTCGGAGACTGTGGAAAAAGCGGGGAAAGTTCGGGGAGGAAGGAGAAGGTGGGTGGGACATGTAACGAAATAGTTAATCATTAGACAACCGTATACCGTTACTCTGAATACGCTATCCGTTGTTTCAGGTGATTTATTCTTTCTATTGCTTTCTGGAAGAACGCGAGCGCTCCTTCAACTTCAATATCAATTCACCCCTTCCTGCACAGCTGCAATCGACCAGCATTGACCTAGATGCTGGGAATGAACCCTCGGTGTTCTGAAACTTTTCGTTTTCTTTTAACTGTTTCCCGGGACCGTTTTCTTCTCCTCTAACAAAAGTCCATAGTAGCTGAATATTCACAATTCTTTGATCGAATTTCGAATTCTCCGTTCTCAAAGGCCAATTTGTGTACTTCGTTCTCATATTGTTGAACACAAAACTACTTGTAATTTAGTTTAAAAAATACAATCGTCCACATTTTCGCTCGTGCAAAAGACACAATATCAAAGCGGATAACTTCTCAAATCATTTGAGAGAGTTCAATGTCCAGTGTGTGACCATAAAGCAAGCTATTCTCGACCTACTTGCTCAGAAGAACGACAATACCTCACAAATTGTAGCACTAAACGACCTACTAAGTTGCTTGAAATGGCGCATCATGTACCGTTGATGTGAAATGGTATAGAGTTGTATGTCTGATAGAATATGATGAATGACCAAGGTGCATCGCTTAGCACACCTAGTCAATATTCCTAGTATCTTTCATCTTTGGTATGGTTGCTCTTCAAGGAAGGAGACATGCACGACATTAGCAATCACCGCCCACTCACCCTGCTGTCTTAAGGCAACAGTCTCAGCAGGGTCGAAGGGGCGTGGCGTACAGAAGCCGCACACCCTCTTGCCAGCCGTGGAAATTCGTTCACGATCATGATTTGCATCGTCAATCGAATTTTGCGGTCGTCTTGGGACCACAGGGACTATTTGAAGTCGATTCACGATGCGAATCGTGATAGTGAACGAATCTCCACGGCTGGGGAGAGGGGGGTCGACTTCTGTACGCCACGCCCACTTCGACCCTACTGTGACTGTTGCTTTAAGTCTACACTCATTCAAGCCACCTCATCATAACTAGCATAGCCCTAGATGAAGGAGAGCACGCCGACAAACAGCAGGGTCAAAGAGAGTTCAGTACTCGATCTGTTCACATGGACGAGACTCATTCAAGTGGCACGAGAAACAGGATGCCGCTATACCTCACTTCCATAGACTCGAAGGAAGTCAACTCGTCAAGAACGGGGCAGTTATCGAGGCTGTGTCCAACGAGAGTGGGCGTACTACTCCACACAAACGTAGTTTTCGTTAGCTCTACAGCACCTTTGCGACCACCATTTTATCATTCTACAAGGAGAGCATCATCTTGATGCTAATCGAGGGATTCGCCAGGGGATTACCATCTCATCCGAGCGACTTAACGTCCTCTTGAAAGCATGGCGCATTAGTTGGAATATGCAGATATGGGAGTAAATGTTGACAGCCGTAACTAAACCACCTCCACAGCTGACGAGATCGCTACACACAACATCTGGCACGCAGAATGAGTGTTGGTTGGTTAACGCTCAACCGAACGAATATCTCCTAAGCTCCAATCACGTGTACCTAGATCGGGAAATCAGCATGATGAAAGACCTAGCTAGCAAAGAAAAAACGGCATGGGAAGTCTACAGGGCATCGATGCAGTGGCGAAGAAGGCGAAAAACATCCTGTACTAAGCCAACCCTTCGATTCCGTCACCTTGATGCCTTGAGGGAATCCTTATCGGAAACTTTTTGCGTTCTCTCTCCAACATGTAACCGGTCAGCCGTGATCACTGGAGACAACACACAAATTTCACGAGCGAAGATTCGGTTTCCGAAGGAAACAATCTTCCAAAAGCACAGTCCGTGGACAACTGAAAGTGATTCGGGCGGAGCCAAAGGCGGGGCATGGAAAGAAGCGCGCCCTGGGACGCTTACGTATCAGGCGACGCAATGAACGAATTCTGTGAAAGCATCCGATTTTATAGAATGGAGGCAAAGCAATCGATAGAATATGATACAGGATGGATGGAGTAGTGAGTTGGATGTGAGTACAGCAAGTCAAAAGGTCAAAAAGAGTTTCTAGTGACGGCTTCAGAGAAGCAAGTTCCCGCCGCTAGCATTTGTGACAGATTTCCGGCGGAAATTTGAACGCAGTCTCCCAAGGTTTTTGAGTTGTTTATCAAAACAAATGCACTTATTTTTATTCTTTTCGTTCTTATCGTGGACAATGGGTCTCAAGCCAGTGATTTATGGGTGAAAAAGAATAGATTTTACCGGGAAGGATCCCTTTGATGTACGTCAAAGTACGCCTCAGACTTGAAGTCATGGCCGTCAGACGCATTGTGCTGGCTGCTCACATTCCTGCCTTTTGCTTTGTGCTATTGCTAGCCTGCGACTAAAAGTGATGCTTCGAAAAACCTTGGTAAATTTATTCATAGAATGGAACAGCAGGAGTTTAGAGAAGCATGCCTCTCCCCTATTAAAAAATGTAGATCTATAACATTGCCACTTGGTAGATTCCGCGCTTTGCCGAGGGAAAAAATAATGCATTAAATCTTTATTTGTGAATAAAAGTATGACTTGAATTGCAAGCGGAGACAAAAAAAGTAATTTCGATTTTATACAATTCGTTGCACTGACTGTTTCAAAGTCACCATTACAACGGAATAATAGAAGTCTGGCATTATGCATTTGCCCCGAAGAGAGTAAATTGAGAAATTGTCGAACTATAGAGAACTCTTGGAATGACAAAGAAGAGTTCTCATAGGCAGACTGACAAGAAGCGCTCTGAAAAAATACATGTAGAAAAAATCGTATTCCCGCAACATTTGAACAAATAAGAAGTCTGAAGTGCTTTGAAGGAAAAACCTGTTCAGTCAAAAAATAAATCAACTAAAGTGCTGCATGTGAGTTACATTCAGAGTCATTCAGTGCTGTCGCAAAGTTTTGGTGTAAGCACGTCCTCGCTTGTTAAAGGCGGAAATCACGATAGAAGGCAACACATAAAACTTAAGGGGGCTGCGAACACGAGAAATGACACGCCTTCCAAGGGTCAAGTTTGCAAAAGTGGTATGGGGTCCACAAAGATTCATATAAATGAAGTGATAATAGATTCTACCTTTTTCAAACCTCCAGAAGCATGACTATCCGTATAAAGATTCATGAGCAGCTTGTGCCGGCTACTGGAGGAGAGCTGTAATGAAAGAATGACAGCTCAAGAAGTAAACAGCTCTCAAGCAACTAAGGTGAATTCATACCCGAGTTTTCCATAAAACAAGTACTGTTATAACTTCCAGATCTTTGAGTATGCGTCGTCCCATTACGCTCCTGAAATCAGCATAGCCCTTGATTTCCACAAGTCAACAATTTCCGATGCTCAGTTTGCACAGCATTGATCTAGACTCAAAGGCCTGCCCCAGGACCAATCTGGCGCGGTTATTGTACTAATTAAAAGTATCGATGCGGGGCGGTAGTAGAAAAAGAAGTGAAAAATGCCAAAAAGGCTAAGACAATCAGAGACTGAACGCGGAGAGGAGAGTACGAGACAAGAGAGCGCAACATATGAGATGGCGCCAGGCAAAAGCCAGCAGCGGACGGGGGGGGGGGGGGGGAAGTGCAGTTAACTTCAAAGCCCAGCCCCCCATTGTCGCTTGATTTACAAGCTCGTAAATGCCATATCTGTAATCGCCCTACAGGGTCTATCTTATAGAACAAAGGGAATTATACACGACTTCTACCTAGATGTGCCTTCCAAGTAATAATCAGCACTGTATGCGTATTTTGTACAACTAAGCACTGGAAATTGTGCTGAGGTTAGGGCGTAGTACTAGCTATGTGGGCACGTCCCAAAACTAACGTGCGTGCGAAAAGCTTTACCTTCAGAGCCGGCAGTGAGTATTTGAAGCTGATGAAAAATATACCTGCCCCTCTATCACTGTCGCAATTCAAGCGCTTGGTCGTTAAGCTTTTGCTACGGAATGCTAGATTCTAAATTTCTTGGAGACTGACTAGCAAATGTGTTACTGTTGCCATTAGTTCCTGTTTGTTGTGAATCTGCATTGTCGTTATTGTGTTTTCTCACGTGAGCCTTCGCTGACGTAATAAACTTATACTTATACTTATGTATGAAGGGTTCGTGACCATAAAATCGGATCGGCGGCCCTCGCGTATGAGTGTTTAATGATGACGTTGAATTGATTTAAGTTGATTTGACGATTTGATAGCAAGAGGTGACAATGTGAGTTAGTATCACCGAACTGTTTACGGATTTCGCTTTGGCTGTTAAGCTTTTACTCGAACTGCAGTAGGGAATGCAAGTCCTAGCGCAGACCACTAGTAAATGTATGCAGCTTTCCAAATTATACCCTCTAGAAGTCACACTTATTGTTAATAATTGTATGGTACCGGTTTCGGTGCATGCTTAAATTATAGATCAGCTACAAATCAGCCATAAACGAGAAAAAAGAAGGGGATTTTTTAAGAATATCAGTTGAGAACTAGCCAAGAAAAATCTAAAAACAGCTCAGGATACAGGCAGCTTATTAGAAATCAAAGTAGAGGTGGTCATGGTGAAATCTCCTTAGCCCGTTGAATTCCACTCAATGCCACTCTCATCGGTGCTGCCCTCTTCAACACTGATGCTCTCTGGTTGGCCCTGTTAGGCCGCTGGGGCATACTCTTCGCGGCAAAATGCATATCGTCTCGCACCTTTAAAAATCCGCCTGCTTTTGGACAGGAATATTTCTCCTTCTTCAAAATCTCACCTTGTCGTGAAATGCTACCTTAAACTCCAGATCTACACCTGATTAAATTTCACCTAATGCTCTCTACTCGCCCAAAAATACAACACGCTGAGCTAGAAATGATGTATGGAAACGAGAACTGAAAATTTTGACGACGAACAATTTCCTTTAATTCGAAAGAACCTCATGATTACACAGCGGAGCCAAAGGCGGCGGGCTCAAGCCGATTCCGGTTGAAGTTTCAGCCCTTAGTTTCTAAACTGCATTCTGGTCTAGAACGATCAGTAGCATTGCCCCAGCGACCTATTAGGAACAAGACCTTGGTTCATATTACTGTTTATGATGAAGTGGTATGGTGGCAAATGGAGCTGCTACTACGCGCATGGTCCGGAGATGAAAACTAGGAGTGTACCGTGCCTAGATCAACCAAATTTCTACTGTTGTTTAGTCGCTTCTGAGAACGACGGTTTATGTACCGAATGCAAGAAGAAATTTACCTTCAAATAGAAGTCTATGGGTTGAAAGAAGCTTTGATGAAACCACAGCGTTATCAAAAGTTAACTTACTTGGACCTATTTTTCATCACAGCCATCCAGATTTCATCGATATCAGCTAACAAATGTCCCCATTGAGATAAGTGAAAGTGGACGGTTGCTAGACAGTAAAGCGCTTGAGTATGAGCGATAAAGTCACCTTCTAGAAGTCGAGCAGCTAAAACAACATAATTATAAGCTGGCTACTTGAATCACTGAAACACTACAATAAAAACCTCGTTGAGCATGCTCCGCAGCCATTTCATACTGCGTACTATTGATAAGAACTTTAGCGGCCTCCAAAGACGTGAAACCTAAAGAGCAAGTTTTATTGCAACAACACGTTATCAACGCGCCAAAACTAGTTCTATACCGAAAATGCTTGAGACCAAATTCGAAACGACGCGTTGATTTTTTTTCATTTTAGAGAAACAATGTGACTTCATTTGTACACAGCCAAAATTTCGAATGCAGAAACCTGCTAGAAGCCCGAGCGCTATAGCGCTAGATGGCTTTTTCCACACTTTGAGGCGTGGCCGCGGACGAGTCAGCAGTGGTACCGCTGTTGCAGGCGACTGCGTCCAGACCGCGTTCAAGGGCATGTGAACCGTGCGGAAACACTGCGGCTCGTCCATGCTGACAGCAACCACGCCTTGAAGTGTGGAAAAAGTCACGGAACCCAGAGACTATGGCTAGTTGAGAAGGGGCTGAGAGTGCACTTACCAGCGACGCGCAAATCTTTCATTTCCATGGAAAGCTTGATGGCCTTCGAGTAAAATACAGTAGCTTCTTTCCGTAAATAACAATGAGCTGAAAATGATCTGTTGACACCAAACTATTCCAAACCTTTATTTTATCAAACGAATACTAATGAAAACCATACAAATCTGTAATGATTTCACGATACAGATCCCAGTTACTCCCCTTGAATCACTTCAATTGATTGGCTGAAGATATGGCCGGTGTGCTGAGTTTTCATACTGTCAGAAAATTTCGAGCGAATGGCGAGTGGAGACGTTCTCCAAAAGAAAGCCCAGAAGAAACAGCAAAAATTTGTTTCTAATATTTGTTCAGTTATAATGGCTGGCAAAATTACGTTAAACAACCGTTTGTTATAATTCCAGCTCAAAGGGTTCGCCATACACAGGATCGGCGAGCTTTCGCCATGCAAAAAATTAAATACAGTACAGAGTTGAGAACAGGGAATGAATACAGAGAAATGTGAGGTGTATTGTATGTTGTATTTTTGACCAATATACAAAACGACCTTTCCAGAAAATCAGGATTTTTGCCTTCCTAGACTGCAATTTGGTGTTAATTCACAAGTTCGCAAGTGTTTTGGCACATTTTTTTGTGCCAGGTTCATGGCACCAATATTTGCCGCGGGGAGCGCGGCCGAGTCGGTAGTGCACGCGAACTCTGCGGGTAAATTTGAAAACGCTTCTTCAGCACACTTCGCGAGCACCTTGAGGGCGTTTTGAAATTTACCCGCACACTTCGCAGCACTACCAAAGCGGCCGCGTTCGCAGCGGCGAGCACATATTGTCAAGAAAGTATCTAAGCGAAGTTTTTTTTTCTTTTTCAGAAACACCCTAAAATGAGCGTTTCTGGGCAATTCATAGAGGGTATGGTTCACTCGACAAGCAACATCCCGCTTTTCGCGCGCGCCATATTTCTCGCTGCGGAAAACCCGGATCCCTTTGAGCAGTGGTGAAGGAAGCGAAAAAAAAGTTTTGCACAGCACACCAAAAACGGAGAAGTCGCTTTTTGTCGGAGCGAACCACATCCTTTCATGGAAGGCTGTATCATTATTTCCAGCAGTGTTTTCAGAAAATGTGGATAATGGCAGGATATTCTGGAGAGGTTAAAAAAATCTAAAAATCTATATGCAGGTGAAGCATACCACGACTCTTGCTGTTTGGTCCCTGTTGTGCCTTGTTTAGAATAAGAGCGGCTACGGCGTATTGCTTTCTTTCTTCATCACTATTGCTCAATTTCCGGTAAATACGCGCTTGCTCGGCATGACAGACGACCGCATGACGAGTAAGTTCTTCATCTCTGAAATCAAACGCATTTCTCGCTCAACAAAAACGTACATATGACGACGCCGCTTCTATTCTCGGAACAACATAATGAAGTGATTTTCTACATTTCGATACAATCAAGCCCAAGCTGAGGAAATGTACGAACTGAAATTTGTGATAAATTTCAGGTGCAGAAGAAATCAATCATCGCGAGACATTTAAAAGTTTCGTATTGGGGAAGCACATGAGAAAAACTTGGGTAGACTATGACTTAGCTTAGACTTGTTAGCTGATGTGCCTGTCGAGGGTGGTCGGTGGAACATTTATTGAAGCGGTCATTTCGACTAAAACTTCGTCTTCGGAGACGTGAACGTGGTTCAAGGCTTAAAATTACCCATAAGACTACCGAACGCCTCGCCTTATCTAATGGTTTCCTGGCATAATGTCGGAACCGCTAGAGGAGGCGAAGCACCTGGTAGATGAGTGCGTAAATTTAAGCTTCGAACTACATTCAGGCCTCCGGAGACGACGATTTAGTCGAAACATTATGCCGCTTCCAAAAATGTTCTAACCTTGAACGTCCCAACAACTAAACACATTATAACCTACTATGCCGAGGTGTAGTTCTTCAATGAAATTTACACAGTGTACCAAGCCATTTGGTATTGATAAACCCATCCCAGTTGGATGCAAAACTTCAATGTCGAAGGTATTGGGTGCTAGAAGGTAGGTCGTTGAAGACGTGCAGCCCCTAACGAATCAATTTCTTTTGCGGATTGTCTGCTGCAAGGGTATACGAGGGCGAAGTAGAGTAGCGGCAAATTGGCGCTGCTTACAACGCGTCCGCTCCTTGATCAAATCTTGGGTCGTGCGTCGTCCAGGCCAACCAGGCCTTCCATCCCTTCGGAGTCAATTAATTGGTACCAGGCTTGCCTGGGAGAAGCTTGGGAGAACAAAAATACCGACCTGTACATCGGATGCCCCCGCAAGTCAGTGGATAGGCCACATCGCATTCGTTGCCACTACGAATGTACAAATGGAAGTAGGATGCGTCCCGCATCCCAAAGGGTACGGCACGCATTCTACTTCAAGTGGTAATTGATCAACGGCAAATGCTTTCCCCTTCATCCTTTAAGGGCAGACGATCGGAGACAGACTCTTTAGAGTAGGAAGTACGGATTGTTTTTCAACACCGTAAGAGACTCCTTAAATCCACTCCGAATTGATTCGAAAGATCCTACTCTGCTTTTCAGTTATGTGTTTAACGTCTTCGTAATTAGTTCAACCGTACCCGAATGGGGGGTCACAAACTAGAAACATCAACCAAATAGTGTCTCAACTAATTATGCAGCTCTTTGTGGAGCCAAAGCTCATTGCCCTGTAACATCATACGACGTTAGCGCCTCCAGTGACTGTCAGCGGTTGGAAGCGTGACCGATGAAAAACTGACGTGACACACGAGAAGATTAAGTTTAATATGAGCTCTTCAAAATTGTTTTGCAGGGATGGTCTCAAGGAAGCCATACATTAAACATTAATGAACTACGTGCCTGCCATTAAAACTATCACAACAAGTAAAACGACCACTAGCATTCAGTGCCTTTTGATCGTCTTCGCATGGAGATTGCGATACAAAATCCTTTAAAACAGCATAAGAGCCTACGTACCGAAGGGGGGGGGGGGCGACGTCGGGCAACAGTTTGCGCCGCACACATTATCCCATTTTCTGCAGAAATCACCTAGCTTCGCTTTCAACGTACCCCGAGGTTTTCTATACCTGCCAAAATTAGGATTACTGCAGGCGCGCAAAATGTAGCACCAACACCCTCTTCAAGGCATAGAACCCGACATTGGTCTGGACTCCTGTTTCTATGAGGCAACGGCGCCATTGATTTTATAGAATTGGTCGTGATCGGTCACACATATATGGACGCTAACCCAACTTGTCACCGAACCTGTGAAATGGGGTGTGGGTCGCCAGGACAGAACACGACTTTTTGTTCACGTTCTTGGGCCGACGTCAGGCTTTGTGAATCGAGCGCTTCGTCGGATGCGAGCGATGCACCAACGAATCGAGCTGTGCACCAGCGAATCGAACGATGCAGCAGCGACCCAACAGTAGCGGGACCCAACGTTCAATGAGGTCCCGCTACTTTCAAACAGTGTTACTGGACAGTGGACACGGTTCGAATATGGCGGGACTCCCTTTGAACTGCTGGTCCGCCACTGTTGAGTCGCCAGTACATCTTTCGATCCGCTGGTACATGGTTCGATGGTGCAGAATTCGATTCGCTGGTGCATCGCTCGCATCCAGCGGTTCGCTAGCGAATCGCAAAGTCTGACATCGGCCCATGCGACCCCATGAGACGCACTCATATTCGACAGAACAACTGGAGGGGGAGAAACGAACGAATCCTTATCAAGTATCTCAAATAGATAATTAACAAACATTACAAAATCAGTCCTTCCGTGTGTGTCGTTTCGCATCCATCCTCCTTCAATCGCACCTCCTAAATGTTAGCAGTCACTGGAAGCGCTACCATGATGTTATGGGGATATGAGCTTTTGTCCCATAACGAACTGCGTAGTTTGCCTAAAAATTAGATAATCGTGGCGGTAAGCTCCTCTAAAAACTTTGCAAGATTTTTTTCTAAGTAGGATGGCCACGCGCTCAAAGGACAGCAAAGCTTAAGAAAAACTTTTACAATACTTCCCAGCACATTTTTTCTGATGACCTACTCTGTATCTTTTGAAAGCTGAGAATCATGTTCTTTTCAAAAAACATGACAGTATGTGAAATCACAAGCAATTTTTCGAAGAAGCCAGATCTAATAATCATGGAAGCCATAACATTAACATTTTTTTTTGATGAGTCCCTTCGGATAAAATCAAAAGAAAGTGTTAAAGAGCGAAAAAACGCACTGCATCTCCACGCTGAGAGAACTGAGCCGACTGATAGCTAGTGGTAAACTAGTCTTCTTCAAAAGGATCCTGCTGGTCCCATCAACAACCGATTTAAACTCCTGCCACATATTGAGAAAAGTCGTCATCTGAAAAGATGTACTTCAACCTGATTCCAGCTTTAACAAAGCATTAAGTATACAACTGACTCATGAACATTCCTCCTCACCGTTTTTGGCAGACGTTCCACAGCATATTTCGCGCGGCGGTCGCGTCGCGATTCTCACTGGGGCGCTGTACCTTGACAACGCTAACAATGAGCTCTCGATTTTATTATTATAAATAAAATGGATAGCCGAATTAAGGGTCTGTTTGAGAAGGAGTAGGTCACCATCATCATCTCATCAGTTTGCAAAAGGCCTATTGGCGGCCTCGTTCAGCTAACACTCACGATAAAACTAGAGTGCATGACGCATTTCAGAAATAAGCTTATTTACATGTTAGAGAAAGATTTTATGAAGCTTGACAGACAGAGCTCACTGTCAACGCTGTTTTCGGCTTCTTTTATAGAAAGGTCTACTTTGAATTGACCTAAAGTGAAAACATCAGAAAGAAAACCGAATTAGCGGTGTTCGTGTGAATTTTTGAAGTTTTAAGCTGATTTCTGAATTGAAACTCATTTTCCAAACGCAGAATGCCGCACATTTCGAGGCAGGAGTTTATGATGAGATTTTTCCCGGATGTCGACTTCCCGCAAATCTTACTGCATTTCTAAGTGTTGTGATTTTGTATTGGGTTGGTGCATAACTATTGCGGCTTTTTTCGCGCCAAAAAACCAAACTCAAAATTCAATTTGTATCAAGAAAAAGGGCGCGAAAAAGCCGCAATAATTATGCATCAACCCAATATTTGAAATGTGGTACTGATATAACTAATATGCATTCCAAATTGTTGGAACTGTTAAGAAGAAGGTGACAGATTTTCGTCGTGGTGTTGTATTCTGCTATCTGTTTGCTGATGGGATAGAGTTTTTGTGCCTTATATTTGTTTTTTTTTCTTAATCGTTCTTCAGAGTTTTTATGTCTTACTTTCGTTTTCAATCGCTCCTTATTTTTCCCCGACTTTAGCGGGTTTTGTGGCTGCGTTTGCAGTAATGTGGTCGCTGCGGTTTTTCTTATGTTTCCTTCTTATAAATTTTGTTAGGTAAGGTACAAGTTTATTCACACTGATATTGAACGCTAATACGACAAAGTGGAGGTTGAAGAGGGGAAATGTGTCTAATATGAAATTCAACTTCTTTCATGTTCTCTACGGCAAATTGCTGAAGCACAAACGATTGCTCCGCCTCAAATCTCAAGGAGAAAGCTGAGAGATGATATCACATCAGACTCAGAACCGTAATTACAACTGCCAAGCACCAAAAATCTTGACGGTCCATCCATTAAAGAAGGGTGAAAATCAACTATATGTGGGTGGTGCAACAGCCTCATCAGGTGGATGTCTCCTCAAAGTAGCTGACCCCCATCCGGTGATTTAGCGTGCACAAGAGTGCGAGTATGCTCTTCGGAGTTCTCTTCCCTTGTTGTGTTGAACGTGATGTCCAGCGCATCAAGTGGGATTCGTTTTACAACAATTCGCGTCGAATCATTGCATCTCCCAAAGAAAATATCACCTGCTCCATCGAAACAATGCCCAATCTATTGCTGGACAGTGTAACCATGAGAGGGGATATCACACACTTCAGTGAACGTCATTTTCATCGCATTCTTGAGATACTGGGTTCCATGACATCGCACAAGCTTTGTGCTCCATACAAATATTAATTAAGTTTCAGGAGTCGAAGATGGACAAGCATTTTTTCCCAAACTTGTCTTGTAAGCCTTAGCAGTCAACCTGTCCAAGTGGTTACTCTTTTGGTAACTTAGACCCATCTTGAAGACATTGGCTCTCCTCTGGAGCATATATGTGTACGTGAACCGTTAAACATGAACACTTCTGCAGTGGACTTCTGCTCTGAGGTGCGCCATGCACTTGCTTGTGTGTAAGTTGGAGAAGCGCTTGAAAGTTATGCTTCTCACCCACGAATGGCGACATTGACTTTTGCGAATACGTCTCTCCCCGGAAGATAGACCCTGGTCTGAGCTTCTGTGACTTTACACAAGCATTGCCGTGATTAGCTACCCGATCCGTGCATTGTAGGGAAAGATCGATGCTTTCGATCAATTTCGATCGACAACCCGAAAATTTAACCATTGTAACGAATACGGATCTAGCGAATCTCCATCCCACTTTTCCAGTCTGCAGACTGCTCTGATCCGAATTGTAAAATTCGTGTTCAGCTGTTCGTTGAATTTCGTTCGGTAGTGATGCCATAGTAGCAGTGTATTACTGGCCACGTCATCTTGCGTGGAAGCCTCATGGAGGCACACTTACTCACAGGGCTTGGGTCGATCCCGGCTTCCTTGGCTCTCAGGTGCTGCTAGTTGACACGTTAGGACTCCATGTGTGCCACGGTGAAGGCCAGCATTATATAAACCTCTTGAGAAGCACACGTCCCCAATTTCTCAAGTGTCGATGGACATGGAACCCCGCTCGTCTCACCGTGCCCGTAGAAATCGCCCCACAGAAGACGACGAAGAGGTTGGTTTTGTGTTTATTCCTCTTCTCAGACGGCAGTGAGGCAAGAGCACACTATAAAAGAGCTATGTAAGCCGTGCAACTGTGACGCAGACGATCTTGTTCGAACAATACTGGACAATTGTAAAAAAGTGAGCGAATTGCAGATCGAGAATGCGCGCCTTCGTAAAAAGCTACTAGAGCAGCGCCGTGAAAAACTGCACTGATCCATGTGCCCACGCATGGAAGGTGAGCATATTCCACCGAAAGGTGATAGTGATGGTGAAGTAGATCCAACTCCGTTACAGTTGACGAAAAAAATGAGGCGATCAACACGAAAGACGACCCGATTTTCTTCGAATGGGCAAATAGGTACGTCGAGTGAGGACACTGATGTTGAGAGCAGTGAAGGGAGCAGAGTAGAAAATAAAGCACGATTGAGGTGCACAAATGATACAACTATGAGAGAATTTTTTCGTTCCTTGGCAATGCCCGACATTGAACCTTTCCATAACGAAGATTTTGTCAGAGCATTCAAGCTCAAATACCCGCGTAGGGCATATAGCGACAGAGATCGGAAGGAGATCGTAGTAGGATATCTAGGGGGCGAAGCCAAGTTGCATTATAATACCTTGTCCAATGCTATCAAAAGCAGTTCCTTTAAACGTTAGGACTCCATGTGTGCCACGGTG
>KZ345568.1:59671-70855 GCA_002352805.1 Teladorsagia circumcincta
GAATCATCTGAGAATGGATGGAGTATTCATTCAAATATGGTTCTCTTTGTCTGTGAGCCTTATGATTAGGTTCTTGAGTATTGTCTTGTTCGATAGGATATACTGAAAGGTTTTGTTCGAAGTGTTTGGGTAGTTCCATGGTTCTCTGGAACATTCCCTTTCTTTGATCAAGTGTGTGTTGAGTTCATTTAGTTTTCGTGTGAGTTTTTGCTTACAAACTTTCATGTTGAGGTCATGTGCCATGTTATAGGCACTGTGATTTGTTTGAGTTGTTCGAAGAGGCGACGATGTCGACTGGTCTGTCCTTTGGAAGGTATCGACGATTCATACGCTTCTGATCAGTGGTTATTCATTTTGTGGTGTATCTGAAGATAAATATTTTCTATGAATGAATTGTTTTGTGTGTGATATTTATGAATAGATATTGTCAAGTATGTGTAACTTTGTATTGAGACGTAGGAGAGCGAAATATTTTTTTGTTTTTTTCATTTTGTAGAAAACAAAGCTATTCAGGTCTGTGATGCATTGTGATGTGCCAGAAAAAACGTTTTGTAGAAGGTTTTGCACATAATGGTTACATTTTTTTGATGGAACAAATTAAAAGAATCTTTTAGACAGGTTAGTGATTGGAATAATTGTTGTTCACCTTAAATCGTGTGCTTTAGGTGGTTATTTGAGTGGCCACCTGCGGGCGGTTATCTCGAGTCGCCAGCCTTATGCGGTTATTTCGAGTCGCAAGCTCCAGACGTTTAGTTTAGGTCGTCGTATCGAAGCGGAAGTCTTTTTTTTACAGAGCTAGAAGCGTCTGTTTTAGCAAAACCAGCCAGCGGCTTAAAGACCATACATACATCGAAATATTTTCTGCGAGAACAAAGAGTGTGCAACTTGTTCTCTTTACATGTGAGGTAGTCTAGAATAATTGTGCTCTCCAGACCTGATGAATACCGAATGTTGGGAGAAGGAGAGTTGATTATCGTAGTAAAAACCAAGATCTTTGACGGAGGAGAGACTCTAAAAAGATGATCGCCAAGTTGATAGCTTTGTGTCAAACTAGAAGAACCCATTCTCATGTAAACAGTGTTTTCAGAGCTAGTGAAAAATTCTATTCTTCAGACCATTCAGAGATAACGTGTAAAGCATTTTGAATCATTCTTATATCATCCTCACTTTCTATCATCCTAAAGATTTTGATGTCGTCTGCAAATTGTTTGCGCACAGCTCCACATTCTTCAAGCAGTTTAGAGAGTTCAGCTGTTTCCCTCCTTGAGGAACTCTACTTGTGACATTTTTCAGTTCCGAAAAAAAGGTCCAATACGAACTTGAAAAGTTCTCTCAGAAAGCAACTGCTTCATCCAACGGCATATCAGAGGACGAATTTGAAGCTGATCCAACTTGTTTAGAAGCTTATAATGGCGAACCTTATCAAATGCCTTGAAAAAATCAAAATAAATTATGTCGCGCGATTTCTTGTGATCAAGATAGTTGCTCCAGTCATTGATATAATACAATCCAAGAGGTTGGCTTCAACAGACCGTCCCGGGATAAATCCACATTGGGAACTGATGTAGGCAGAATGCCGAATTGGGTAAGGTGGTCCCGTCTACAGTAGAAACTTTGGAGGTTTATGATACAGGAAGTAGCCATATGATCAGCTTCTCTAAGGCAACGTTTCCAACGGTTCCTATTGTAGTATTGTGCACTACTTTGTGAAAGGGTTCGGTACTGTGTGCAATCTGGAGCCCAATGCTCGTCACCACAGAATGCACAGGTGTTAGTTGCTTGATTTCTTCTGTTATCCAGTGAAGATGGCGAATGACGGCGGCGCCGGTTTTGGTCGACATGTAGTGCAGGTTACTGTTGTCGTGGGTGTTGTTGGTCTTCCGACGTTGCAATGCTTCGGGTAGGCGTTGAGTGGTGTGTAAAGATGCGAGATGCGGTATTCGATTTCTCGCAAACATTTCTGAATGTAATGGTGTTAGGTATTAGTTGAATTATATAGTTTGTTGGGAGGTACCTTGTCAACGCAAAACTTTTTCCTTTTGATGGGTTCTTTGTAAGCGGGTTCCCTGTTGCTTCATTTCTTAGTGTAGGAAGGTCTTATCACATGTAAGGGATTGCGTGTAGACTTATGACCTCAGAGGGAAGGTTCACCTGATTCACTGACACCTTTTCGAAATTCTCGAAATGGTAAACTGTGGGGCGTTGAGTTCCTCTGCCACGTCTGGTTGTTAGCGGTTGACTTCATCGTCGTTGTGATCATCATCGTTGTTGTTTCAGTATGATCCGTCTTCTTCGTTGTCGTTAAGGTTAAAGTGTTCTTGGTCGTTGTTGGAACTCTCATCTTCTCCTTCGAAGGATTCAGCATCATAAGGTCGGATTCAATATCCGCCATATCTGGAATTTGCTTTTCAGTTAGGGTCTCTTGTTTACTTTTGCAATTCAGTGCGGCGAAGTAGACAAAAGGAGACCTGAGAAGAGCAAGATATTTCGAGTGTCAAGTTGTGGGTTCGTTAATTTTTTTTGTTTCCATTGCAAAAGATGAAAGGGGCGTGGCCTTATGTATGGTGAGATTCAGTGGCTTTCGCATGGGTTAAGTGCGCGCTCATAAGAGTGTGAAAATTGGATGATAATGCGTATGGGAAAGTGTAATCGAGAATGAGATCTGAAGCAGGGCGCTTCGAAGCTCATGTGGTATAATAAATTTGTGTCAATGGATATGCTACTTGTCATGTCCTAGAGTAGCTTCACTATGCCATCATTGATTTTCTTTCTCCGTAAAATGTGCCTTCTAGGAATAGTGTTGTCGCAGTGCGAATAAGATTAGACTCTCTTTTTAGTGGGCTTTATTTTTCAAATAGTTTTGATTGATGTATGGACTCTATTTGGAAAAGTTTCATTCTTAAACTAGTGGACGTCGTTGTGACGCTTAACCTTTGTTCTTTTATTAGCCGTTTCAAATTCTAAAAGATGTGATTTGCCTTTTATTAATTTGCTTAACTTTAGTGAGTAATTCATGGAGGGATTTATAGCTTTGTTTCTTACTTTTATTTCGTTTCATGATGATGAAACTGGGTACTAATCTTTTATTTAGATTGCCTAAATGTCTCCTATAATTTTGATGTCATTCCATAGGCTTCAAAAATTTTTTTGGGTTCAATTATTTATAAATTTCACTTTTCAAATTTTTAGATATGTTTATTTATTGATATCTCTTATATGTTAATTTCCAGTTGTTACTATGTGTTAGCGCTCCTCTCTGGACTTATTATCTCGTGCACTACCGTGTCATGTCTGAAATTTCAAGACAGGTGTGGAGTCCACCATGGAGCCAACTTTATTGCCAGAACATCAACTAGTGACAGCCAACCAATATTCCGATCAGGAATAAATCGATAAATCAGTGATCAGTTGACACTGTGTGGATCGATAAACATTTCGCATTAACCAGTGGCAATCAACCAATATTCCGATCGAGAATAAAACGATAAGTCAATGATCAATCAACATTGTGGGGATCGCCTAACCATTCAATCTTCTTAGGGCTGTGCCTAGTGTCCGTGTTCGGGGTGTGGTGCGTTGTCGCGGCGTAACATTAAGGGCATCGCTGTGTAGAGAAATAAAGCCTCGCCTCTTCAGTGATCAATTCCACTGGCCATGCGGTTTCCAGATACTGAGTGGGAAGAGGTATTGCTTATATCGGTAATATTGAGGATATTGCCTGAAAAACAGAGTTACCGTTATATTGATTCCCCAGTTTGAAATATTGATGCACTTATTAAGATATTGATCGTAAGCGGAGTTCTTCTACAGATATTGAAGATATTGATGATATTGTTTCTCTACCCTAAACAGAAAAGGTTATGTCCTTTATTACAAGTAGGTGTAAAGAATACGAATATCGACGATACTAGAACAATCGTTGACGGGACGGGTAGCTATTGCTCCGAATATGATATTGTTGAATAGGACGGCTGGCTGACGTAGAAAAGCAGAATAGCGAGTCGAGCTAGAGCAGAGCACAGGAGCCAGAAGCCAGAAGCCTCGAACGTTTGCAACCTCGCTCTTTTATGCGGCGTCGTCCCGTCGGAGGCGATGGAATGAAGAAACATCTAAAAAATGTGAGACTAGATCAACCTACTGATAGGAAAAGTCAACCTAAAAGCAATCAATAAATGAGTAAATCTCCCCAACCATACATACAAGAGTAGCGTCCTTCGCTACACGTCGCGTAGAAAGTCATTTCCAATCGGCTCAACCTGCCTTCCATATTAGCAATACGTTGCTGTAATAGTTCTATTGATGATTTTGTTAGTAGGTATTTTATTTTCTTTCTAGATTGTTTAGGTTACTACATTCGTTCTGTGCGTGCCTGGAATAATGGAGCTCCCTTTAAATGCTGCTGAGGATTTCTTCGATTGGTATTAGAAGGGGTCGTGCGCCGTTCCCAGCGTTGGGATTATTCATCTGAAAAGATTCTATTATCGAAGTGTATCATCATTAATATCACATTTCACATGAACCGAAGATCGTATTAGGTGAGACAAGAATTCGTTGAGAATATTAGTAGCCTATGGTACGTTAGTGTTTTGCTAGGAGCGTTACTAAGACGTTATTATTGATGAATGAAAAGTGGTATGATGGAAAAGAGAAAAGGCGTTGTGTTGGTTTTTTTCCTACTATTGTCTGTCTTCCGCTTTTATAGCGTTTTATGCGTGATCTTTGCCACATGTATGTGTGGTATCTGTTGATGGATGGTTGAGAGAAAGCCTCTTAAAAAATTCTCGGCTTCCTTTGCTCTCTCTTGGAGTGTGCCTGTCTTTTCTCTCTCCTCCGCTTTCTCCTTACTTTGCCCGTCGCTCCGACAATTTCCTTCGGAGCACGTTGCCGTTTCGTCGACGCCGGATGCATCGTTAAGTGGTGCGGCATAGTTTACCGTTGGCGCGCTGCACCGAAGATGGTTGTCGGCGCACGTAGTCCTCAGATATTTCTGCGACGCCTTGTCATTGCGGTATCTATCGATCAGCTGTGATCACTGTATTGACTTCATTCCCTTCTTCATTTGCTATCTCCTGCATTCAAGATAGCTTTTATAAGCTAGATTATATGTTCGCCATGGTGGTATACCGACGTTAGTTATTGTGGTGAAGGCACGTTGTGTTGTGTCTCAGCACTTCATACCCTGTTGTAGTTCAATTTAGGTACAGTACTCATCGATGTGCTCATACTCTGACCAACTCACAATTGCAGTCTCGTTTTATGGATCTCGTCGAGCTTCCATTTAAGTGTCCTATTTTGCGGGACTCTTCAAGCTTCTATTTAAATCTCTTTTTTGAATATTATATTTGTATGTTCCATTTACGAGGTATTCTTCAGAGTTATGGTAAAGCGTCTCACCTCGGGTATTTTAGAGTGCTTTCACTTCTTTGAGGTTTCATTGATACGTTCAGCGTCCTATTTGACGGTTATCTTGAAGTTATTGAAGCGGGTTGAGAGATTTTCTTGGCCTTGCGTTGAATCGTACAAGCAAAATTTATATTTATTCTTTTACATTCTAATTGAAGTAGCCTATCCCTTAGTCGTGATGGTCTACGTAGGTGACCATTCTTCTCGTGTCGCTAATGTTCATTTAGTGGCTGATTAGTTGACGCTCTACTTGTCGATAGATGAGTTTTTCATGGCGCACCATGGGCCGGAGTGGACGCATCTTGTTGATCAGTTGTCGTGCGGCGTTCTCTCGCCTAGCCTCCATTTTTCGAATCAAGTTACCGTATTATATTAGGTCCTTTGAAGGCTTCTATTTACATTATTTATTTATTAAATTATTCTCAATATTCATGTGAAGTTAGGAAAGATAGGGTTTCAACTCCTTGAAATTGATGGCACGACGACTTTGTCACAAAATATTTATTTAAAACCATGGTTATGGCTCGTGATGTCGTAGCGATCGCAGGTTTCCTAAAGTCTGCTTAAGGCTCCATAGGCACGGAGATCGCTTCTTTCAACACTGCCTTCCATGACTAGGCCATCTCTTCAGTAAAGGAGTCGATGAGTGCCACTATTTCGTTGTATTCTTCTCGCGTGAGTACGACATGATCGTTTTCTATTTCTGAAGTGTTGAATGTTAAGGGAGGGTTTTAGTAGTACAGTGGTTTCTGAGACATGTGGGATATATTTAATAGAGCGAAGGAGATTTATTGAGTACTGGGTAAAACTTGATGTGATTTGTTCTTATTTCTAGGAATAGTGTAGTCGCAGTGCGAATAAGTTTAGATTCGCTTTTATGGTGGGCTCGATTGATGCATCGATTCCATTTGAGAAGGTTTCATCCTCAACCCAGTGGTCGTTGTGGTGTCGTTTAACAATTTGTTCTTTGATTAGCCATTTTGAATTCTGAAGGAAGCTATTTTGTCTTTTGTCAATTTGCTTAGCGTTAGTGAGTAATTCATGAAGGATTTATGGTTTTTGTTTCTCCCTTTTATTTCATTTTATGAAATTGGGTACTAATATTTTATTTAGATCGTCTCAATGTTTCCTATAATGTTGATGTCATTTCTTAGGGTTCGAATTTCTAGATGTCTTTACTTATCAACTTCTTTTTTTTCCAAATTTATTAGACATGTTTATTTATCAGTTTCCCTTATATATTAGTTTTCAGTTGTTGCGGTGTGTTTGCACTCCTTCATTAACTTATTAGCTCGTGCGCTACCATGTCATGCCTGAAGTTTGATTACGGATGTGGAGGCCACCAAGGGCAAGCCAGATTTATTGCCATATTGCATGTAAATCATAATGTAAACTAATGGCGATCAATCAATCTTCCGATCGAAAATCAAACGATAAATGAATGGAATCAATTACTACTTCGCCAATCGATGAAATTTCAATCACTCCTTCATGAACATATTAGCTCGTGCGCTACCATGTCCCCGCCTGTGCCCTCGCCTCCGGCTGTGCCCTCGCCTCCCCGCCTGTGCCCTCGCCTCATTCCCGCCTGTGCCCTCGCCTCATTCCCGCCTGTGCCCTCGCCTCATTCCCGCCTGTGCCCTCGCCATTCCCGCCTGTGCCCTCGCCCCGGATAGCGGCTCGATTGTCAACTTCGCACGTCTGCACCATGCCACCAAAGAAATGTCCTGAGGAAGCTGCGCCTGCATGGCTCACACCCATCTTGAAGAGATGGGACGATTACTTCGCAAGGTTTGATAAAGTCTTTGAACTTTTCCTAAAGGTGCAAGAGGCACAAAGCACAACTCTCAATAAACTCGATAGTTTAGAGCTCAAGATTGCTGCCGACGGGGACCGCAACGTTAGCTCAAGTTCGGTCCTCTATAGCACCCTAGTGAAATTCAAATCTGATTCTGGGATCGTGGACGAAAAAGCCTGTAGAATCACTTGAGTTGGAATCAGCGAGCAAGCCACTGAAATGGCCACCCACGCATTTGACAAAGAAGCGATCAAGGAGGTCATTGCATCCTCCGGTGATGAGGAGCTTCTGAATGAGTTTATCTCAGGGAGAATCACTCACTACAGGCATCCAAAGACTAAGCCAAAAACTCTGAATCACAAGCCACGTATCATTAAAATTAGTTTAGGAAACCAGCGCCTGAGGGACAAACTTTTGGAACACATGCGTGCGGGACGGCTCTCTCTAACGAAAGACTGTGTGCATTCCTATGCCCGGACCGACTACACTAGGGAAGAGTTGGAGTATGATCGTGCCCTCTGCAGGAAAGCTGGAATGATGAACCAAGAAGAAGGTAAGCTTCTTTATGTGGTCCGCGACCTCTCCATTCATAAGCTCAAAAGTCCCAGAGACAAAAAATGTTCAAACGTAAGTGATGCTCCCTGTGCTCCTTCAGGAGCCACCATGAACGAGCATAGGGGGTTTCTTCTAATGAATGCGCGCTCCAATGTCAGCAAGATTGCCGATCTAAACTTCCTCCTCCATCAAACACCTCGCGCAGTTTTCATCACCGAAAGCTGGTGTAAACTTAACACAGTTCATGATGCGATACTAAGCTATGATTCAAAGTATGAAGTTTACCGTTGCGATAGAGAAGGTAATAGGACTGGAGGTGGGGTGCTGGCTATCACTCACAAAGAGACTTCCCACAATTTACTGATCAAGAAAGACTTCTTTGAGCTTATACAGGCACTGGCAATTGAGATCAAATCTGGTTCAGAAAAAGTTATCGTAGTACTTGCCTACCGTAGTCCGTCCTGTACCACTGTCACTTTTTCTAGTTTCACCGATTTCCTACATGAGCTATTCGACGAATGGGATGGTCACATTCTTGTTTTAGGGGACTTCAATTTTCCATTAATTGACTGGACCAGTATGACCTGCAGAGGGAATGTTTCTTCGCCTTCAATGCGTTCTTTTCTCAGCTTCTCGAGACAGTTCAACCTTAAACAAATGGTAAATGACCCAACGCATGGACTCAGCACTTTAGACATTGTACTGGTTTCTGAGCCAGATATGGTCGAAAACCTAAGCGTTCTCCCACCTTTTAGTACATCGGATCACAAATGCGTTTGTTTCAACATCTCTTTTTTACAGCCTCCCTCACAAGAAACTTTTGAACCGTATAGATGCTATCCAAGAGGAAATTATGACGCTATTATTTCCGCGCTCACCCACCTGGACTGGACCAATATTAAATGCACCTCTAATAGTACCGAAATGTTCTACTCAAAGTTCTTGAAAATCTGTCGCTACTTGATTGAAGAATACGTACCCCTTTCTATTCGGAAGAATGAAGGTATCAAATATCCCAGGCGTGTAAAAATCCTAATGGCTAGAATCTGGCGTAATCATGCATCTTCCGTGGGAATGAACTCAAAAAGTGCAACATATGCTAGAGAATTGAAGCGTATACTTCTTCGTCATCAACTGAAGGAAGAAGCAAAAATAGCACGTCATAAAAATACTAAACGATTCTTCTCTCAATGTCGGAAAAAACTGAAAGTTGCTGATAACATCCCAAACTTGTTTTCTGCAGAAGGTTCCTTGGTTGAAGACGATCTGGCCAGGGCTAACCTCTTCGCCAGCTATTCCCAAACCGTCTATAAGAACCCGCGTGCCTCTGACGCCAGCCTTGCGCGCCTAACGTCTGATTCCCTAGACTCGGTAGACATATTAAGCGAAGTTGTCTACAGAGCTTTACGAAAACTCCCAAACCGAGTATCTACCTCCCCTGACGGAATCCCATATATGTTCTTGAAGAAAGCCGCACTCGGTTTGGTGGCACCATTGACTATATTATTCAATAGAATCCTTCTCCACGGTGATATTCCTAGCCTATGGAAAGTTGGCCTCGTCAGGCCAATCTTCAAGAAAGGTCAAAAGTAACGTCACCAATTACAGACCTATTTGTTTGACTAGCTCTATCAGCAATGTCATGGAACGTATTCTCTGTCATAAAATCAGTAGTTATTTAAGGGAAAGAAATTTACTCAACAATAGCCAACATGGTTTTGTGAGACGCAGGTCTACTATGTCCGCATTGATTTCATCAGTTCCGCTGTGGCATAGAGAAATTGACAAAGGGCGTTTTGTGTCAGTCTGTTACATCGACTACGCAAAAGCCTTTGACTCTATCTCTATCCCACTTCTGCTGAGAAAACTTCAAGCCTATGGTATTGGGGGCCGCCTACTCCTATTTTTGCAATCCTTCCTCACTAACAGGTATCAATCGGTACTCATAAACCAATCTCGTTCCTACTACTACCCCACTCCTAGTGGTGTACCCCAAGGTACTTGCATTGAGCCCCTGATGTTTATCATATATATAAATGATCTCATCAACTCTTTTCCATCAGAAGTGTTCTGCAGCTTATACGCTGATGATTCCAAAAATTTCACTATCAGTGACTGTGATAAACTCCAGTCTGCAATAGACTGTATTGAATCCTGGTCGAATGAATGGCAATTGGATATCTCCATCCAAAAATCTGCTGTCATGGGGATAGGCAAAAATCATCCAGACTTCACATTTACCATGCGTGGCGGTCAGCTCAATCGCGTTAAACAAATTCGTGACCTTGGTGTCTTTTACAGTGATCAGCTCGACTTTGATGAATTTATACATGACATTGCTGCCAGAGCGAGTTCGAGAGCAAACTTCATTCTCAGATCGTTCAAGATGCGCGACCCTAAACTACTTTTCCGCCTATTCAATCTCTATGTCAGACCAATGGAGAACTGCTCGCCTCTCAGGTCGCCGTACAAGCATTCGCTGATAGACGAACTTGAAAAAGTTCAGTAAAGTTTCACCTATCGCTGCTTCAGGCGCAAGGGAATCACTTCACTATCGTATAGTGAACGGCTTCGAAAGCTGGGAGGTAACTCACTCGAGTTCCGCCGCAAACTTATTGATTTTGGTCTCATGTACAAATTTTTGACGGGCGAGATTGATCTGAACTTGAGTGACATTTTTGAGCTCTCGCCGACTATAGGGCAGTCCAGAGGACATCCCTGTGAGTGCGACCTGATAAACCCTGCACTCGCGCGTATAAGGGCGCATTTCCAGTCCGAGTAGTATCGCTATGGAATAAGCTGAATCTCGACTTTTTCAAATGGAGACACGTTTCAGATTCAACTTTCTCGCTACCTCAAGCGTGAAGTGGTTGCTTCAGGTATCAGCTGATGGTGAACGACTCATCCTGTCTCATGTTTCAGGCACTTGTGTTTTTGGTCAGAGATCAGTGCAAGTTTTGCTCAGGTATGAAGAGGTCTCTTGGCGCAGGGGTACTAGTCGTCGCGTTAGTGTGTTTTGTACTTTCATTCTATTTCCGCTAAGTGTCGCTCGTAGCGGTTTGAATGCTTCACTCACGATTCCGCCACCAATATACTTACTCCAACTGCGTCCATCAGGTAGTATTTCCGTTAGAAAGATTGTCTTCGATTTTCCTTTTCAGCTATATTTTTACATATTTTTTTAATAACAGGAATACTGATTCATGATATTTCCGCACCTCCCTCGTCGCCCCTCTCCGACCCATTTCTCATACATTTCCTTCCTTCTCTATCCTCTCTCCCAATACCCATTCCCTTAGCGTTATTGCACTCTTCACCCTTGACATCTTGTAATATCTTTTTTTCTGTTTTTTCTATTTTTGTAATATTATATGTAGCTTGCTTCCATGTATATTTTAACGCTTTTTTAACGCCTTGTTATCAAAATG
>KZ345568.1:89973-100709 GCA_002352805.1 Teladorsagia circumcincta
CATGGTCCTTGATTTTTTTTTGCTGATAACCATTCAGATCGACATGAGGCTCCGTGACAGCACAATCTTGACAAAGATCAAAGCGTTTGATCACTTGAATTAGTACAGCGCCCGAAAACTCGGTGGAAGCTACAATGAACTCTGTAAATGCTGATAGGGCCACAGTGAAAAAAAGAGATCATAGAAATAATAGTGGTTATCAGCAAAAAAAAATCAAGGACCATGTCCTTATCATTATGTGAAAATCATGTTAACTTTAGAGAAAGCCGAGAATCATTATACACCCCGTCATAAGGATTAATAGGAAAGATTCAGAACGTACCAGATGTACAATAACACACGTAGCTTATACAATGTAAGAACAATAAATGTAGTTTATACAACGTATTATTGGTGAAATGACCCTTCAAAGCATGGTTATCAGATATGGACGATTCGCACATGTCAAAGTAATGATGCCGAGTTTACCGAACCACTGCGAACTTGGCGTCGAAACGCCCTCTGCTCAGCCTTTACATACACGTCCCAACAGAAAAATTGAACAACCGTGCACTAGATTCTATGCAGATTCAGCATGGAACGCGCCACATTCACACCAATAAAACGGCAATAGCCATATGTAATGATCTTGTGACGAAGAAGTTACGAAATTGACCAGCTTCCAAAAAACTGAGGGAGTAAGTCGTGTAGTTGAGGTACCAAACAAATAATCCATTTGGCGAAATGAAGTGAGCGACATGTGTACTGATAATCTAATATGCGCTGAAAACTTGAACGAAGACTAGCATTGCTGCGCAAAATTCTATTCGGCATTATTGAACAGTTGCAATGCCAAAATCCCATAACGGAATTTCGTCTGAACTCCGCCTTCGGCGCCCTAAGGCGGATGTCAGACTTTGCGAATCGAGCGATTCGTTAGCGTATGCGGTCGCGTCGCGGCCAGTGAATCGCCCGACTGGCTGATGCCGCGACACGACCGCGGACGCTAGCGAATCGCAAGTAGCGAATCGCGCAATTCGCAGAATCGACATCGGCTTGATAAGGAGTATGCAGTTCATTTTAGGCGTTGGCACATTTTGATGCAAATGAGTGCCAAGTAGCAACAAATGCCTCCGGGAAATATGGACGTCATATCTGAGATCAGCGCACTTAACAACACCTAAAGACGTTTCTGCAAACTTTCTGACCATTGTGGAGTTCTACTGGTGTAAGCTTCTTTAAGGAAAAAGAACATCACTCCTTTCACATTCATTCACTCCAGGAAATCACTGCGAATCTCAGTGACGTAGGTCACCTCTCGTAGTAGACATGACTCCTCTTACTTTTCGCTCCTTTCGATATGGTAAGGGAGTGACTTCACAGGACCGGCATTCTTCAGCATACGCTGCACTGCTTCGAAGAGAGCTTCAGGGACGACATTCTGGAAAACATCAACGGTTTTTCAACCAAAAAACGTCACGCCATGGATGAGCATGCTGACGTACTCCTTTGTACGCAGCAGGCTACCCTGCAATCATCTACCTTTATTTTCAATAAACGAGAAAGACGCCGGTGCAGACCATATTCTACAATTGACTACGACCGCGAGAAAGTGATGTCGCCAATTGTAGTGTATGGTCCGCACCGACGTCTTTCTCGTTTATTGAAGAGACGCCTAATTCGTTTTATAAAATACTATAATAGTGGAGGAGGATGACTCATGCTCTCTTCAACACTCATTTCTTGCTTTCTGCTTTGCTTGGTTTCTGGGCTGTTGTGAAGCAGAAATTTCTGGGCTGTTGTGAAGCAGAAAATGACAACTTTTTCATCGAATTCTTAATTTTGGACGTAAGTCCCACTCGCTGTGGGCGGAGTTCTCATAGCCAATATGTTCGCGTTATAGAGCGGCGGGTGCCCCATCTAGACCCTATTTTTTCATGGGCTTTGGGCGGTTCTAAAATAGAAAACAACAACTTTTCATCGAACTTTTAGAACGCATGTCCCACCCACTGTGGGCGGAGTTCCTCATAGCCAACAGGTTCGCGTTACAGAGCGGCGTGAGCCATATCTAGGCCCTATTTTTTCCTGGGCTCAGGGCTGTTCTAAACAGAAAACAACAATTTTTTCAACAGACTTTTAATTGTTGAAAACAAGTAAACCAATCTATCAGCTAATCAACCCTTCAGTCAATGGGCAGTACTTCGGTAGATGAGCGGAGCTTTGCTTGCATCATTGCGCCCTGGTACCCTAACCTTGTGAGTTCGTTCTTCAAAGAAGCTGCAACTAGTACGCTTACGTACCTCTGCACCTTTCGCGCGCAGGGGTTTCACTGCGTTAACACATTCATGGTGATGGCAACCTATATGGGCCGGGAGCTTACAATCGCCTATCAACCATTTTTGTAATTTTCGCATTAATGCGACATCATATCAATTAACGTTTTATAGGTTACTGAAATTAATTTGCGTTTTTCATGTGTTTGCTCATTTATTGCACAAAATCCACAGATGTGAGATGAGGCGTTGGCAAAATCTTGCACGTTCCACCGAAAAGCAAAAAAATGGTCGTGATTGCGTTAAATCGTCACGAACTTGTCTTCAAAGCAGGATCAGCAGGTGAATCGCAGTATGCTACAGTGTTCGCGTCAAGGTAAATAGGAGGCGCTATATTATGTCCCAAGTCACGCTGCACGCGTTGCGTCTCGTCCACCAACCCGTCTGCGTCTCTGCCTTCCAGCTGCGCGACAGACCTTCTGACGGAGACCCGTAATACTTTTGAAAGCGTGGAAGAAGGCAACGTAATGTGATGCGCGCTTCTTGAACGGAGAGTGCAAGCATGTGAAGAGAACATTCACACATGTTAACTCTGTTGACTACAAGACCCACTATGAGCTATGTAACAAAACGCGCGAACGGCTCGCAAAATGGCTCCCATAACCAAAGGAAATGACACAGCGCCACTAGAAAAACGGATCGTCCAAAAGGAACTCGGCACCATTATTTTATCAGAGTCTGAGCTAGAAGTAAGCATTTAGTGAATAGAAACATACAGCCAAAGCACAGAGTCCAACTATGCGCCAAGAACATCCTGGACCAACACGACAAGGTCATGCATCTGATCTCGCTCGCTATTGAGAATGAACGGATGATTCTGAAAAAAAAACATGACTGCAACTTCGATGTTACAATAATCTTGAAAAACTCCTTCACCAAACCAGTTTGAGCTCAGGCTGGAGTGTGCGTACATTAAAGCAACAGCCGCAGTAGTGTGGGCGTGGTCGGAATCAACTACAATTCCTTCGGCCAATTCCGACCACGCCCACTTCAGCTCCCTTCCTAGAACTTTCCAAGGTAAGTTTTTTGTTCATACACACTTCCGTTCCTGACTCGAGTTCGAAATGAGGGTGGTCGGGATTGGCAGAGGGGATTGGAGCCGGTTCCGACCACGCCCACTCTGGTGGGACTAGAGAAGTAAAGCGAAGTAAAACTCACCAGTAAGGCTTTATACTTCGGCCGACATTTGAAATCTTTTTGAAGACACTGTGCGATGAAATCGTGGAAGTGAACGGAGAAGTTCATATTCTGTAAAACAGAAAAAAATCCAGTCATCGAAGCGAGCTCAAATTATTCTCCAAACAGTAACATTTCCGTGAAGTTGTTCTTGATATTGATAAGAGTGATCCCTCAGCGATTACGATAGATTCTACAGTGGTTCAGAGAGGCGGGGGGGGGAGGGTGTTCAGTGTACGCCAATGGCGAAAAAAGTACAGAAATCCGACAAAAAACGCAACCCCCCTTGTTGTCCTTTGATTGTTGCTCAAGGGCAACGGCTAGAACAGCGGACGTACTAAATTGCGAAGCGCAAAGTACCGAAAGCGTCTAGTGCTAAACCGTGCTGAGTCGAGTACTCCAGTTGCGACGCTGCTGGCAACACAGCTGCCCCAATCATAAACTAAAATAGTGGGTGGAGCGCTTTTAGGGCGGGATAAGTGCACCTTCTCGTGAAAGCGCTACACCTCGCTTCCTCGACACACAAGTCACGGCTTTGCTGTGCTGTGCTTATGCTTCCCCGATGCTCTCTCTCATTATCGTAATTGCATCCTTCAAGTATTAGACATGTTGCTAAACCTGCTTAATATAACGTATATTTCCGGAAGAGTTTGTTGCCACGGCTACACACTTTTCGGGCAACTATGTGATCAGATGCGCAACCGAAACTCATTATCCTTGAAATCATTCAATGGTAACACTTCATTGGTATTAAGTAGGGCCAAGCTTCCGTTATGCAAACTTCAAAACTTTTACGATCCGCCCCCTTTCAAGGAGCTTCGATACCCCTCCTTCTATCAGTTAGGACTCTCAATACAACTCGCAGTGAGCAAGCAATCCCTAGTATTCGAGAAAAAATGGTAGCTTGTCGAATAAGAGGCTCTATCCATTTTATTTGATATGAAGTTCCATGATCTGCACAGCAAACAGCTATGAGTATTTTCAGGCGCTATCGCAAGGTTGAGTGTATCCTTTCAGACAAAGCGCAGAGGGGGCAGGAACATCGCTGAAGTAGGAAAAATTGTTCACACAATCTGGGTAATCCTCCTCCTAAAATTAATCCAGTTGCTGACAATGAAGCGATGTTTCACGCGTCTAAGATTCATCGCCACTACAATGCCAGTATCTTGCGATAGCGCCCCGAAATTATCTCTGTTCTCTTCTTTCCTTAAGATATTGCCTTAGTATTACGTCAAGCATGCGCTTTTCTGTTGAGACTCAAATTACTAATTGACGCGTTTAAACCTGCACATGTTTAGGTACATTAAGAAGACATGGACAGGCGTTCACGGAACGCCCCCAATATTGCGATAGCGCCCATTTTCAGCTCAGAAGCGATTACGATAAAGAAGGAGCACATCGGGGATGTATGAATGTGCGTCATACAATACAGTTACTTGGCTGCCAAGGAAGCGGGTGTGGCTCACGACGAAAGGTCCGCTTTTCCGCTATTAAAGTGCAAGTGACCACCTCCACGTCCTTTCCAAACCTCTACACAACTGATCGTAATTGCTGCCTTTAAGCCATGACACAGCAAACATTACACGGAGAAATAACGGTCAAGATGTTACCACTATGTGTGCAATGAAAGAACTCACTACAGGGAGAGTGGGTGACGGATCTCGTACGATAGCTGCCAGTATCGCGAATTCGGAGTCGATATGAGAATATGGATACGTCCCAGTGGCTAGTTCTACTAACGATATACCTACCGACCACACATCACTTCGAATGTCGTAATCCGAATTGAACTGTAAATAACTGTTTTAGTGAATAGGAGCAGCAGTCGTGATATAGGCAAAAAACAAACCCGCGGATCGAAGCGTTCTGGAGCCATGTAGGGTGGGCATCCCGCCTGTACAGTATGCGCACGAGATTCAATAAGCTGTCCACTGATACCAAAATCACAGAGCTTTACTGCACCGTTCCAGTCCAAGAGAATGTTGGATGGTTTCACGTCACGGTGGATGACATTCTGTAAGGCAAAACCGATAGCAGTGAAAATTACTAGTAAATTCGATAACAGTTGCACGAACGGCAGTTCACGGATCATTCAATTAACCATACACTGCCGATCAATTGCTTATGTCACCCCTGTTTCAACTATCTGACTTCTTCGAAGCTCCCATGGGTCGGCTCAACAGCCGGGCGCGTCTGAAAACCAGGAAAGATGCCATAAGATCTTATTTGCCGTAGAAATTTGATTTAATGCGTACATATAGTAAAAATGTGCAGCGTCATTCTTAAACCATCTGAGATTTTTTTTTCGGAATTGCCCTTTTATTTGACACTACTATAATGATGAGGGATTGCTACTCACTCAGAACGCTCACAAAAGTAGGCAATCTACTTAATCAGTTCCAAATAGTGATCCTTCTCCTGAACGAGACCACCATGGAGATAATTGGGTGTTATGGTTTGATAAAATAAAACAAAAAACATGGCTACATATATTGTGGCAAAAGCAAAATTTTTGAAGTCTTGGCTTATCCAACTTGAAGCTTTTGCGGTCACAGCGCTCTATTCAGGAAGGAATACTATTCGCCTATCAGGTACCCACCGCTAAACCCGTCAAATTTCTCTAATAAAACTCTCTAACAGAATGTTGGAAAAACGATGGCGTGGGACTGAGTGCTAAGTAGTGGCAGGCTTTAGTAGTGGCATGGACCGTAGCGCCCGCCAAACTCCAGTGAGAGTCAGCGGATTCTTCAGAGTCGGAATCCGCTGAGAAAAGCAGCACGCTTTTGAAAAAGGTTGAGCTTTATTCAGCAACCCTTGAAAGGTAATTGAGATTGTTGAAGATGGTTAATCGTAACACAGTTTTCTTGAGTCTCAAGTTTGTAGGCGCAGTTTACGGTGAAAAGGCAGCCCATCAGAAAACAGGGAGGCGGTTAGAGCAACAGCCTCAGCAGGGAGGGCGTGGTCGGCATCGGCTGATATCCCCTCGGCCGATTCCGACCATGCACACTTCAAAGCTGTTTAGCCCCTAATCAGGAAGTGCGACTGAACAAAACTTACCTTGGAAAGTGGCTAGGAAAGGAGCTGAACGGCTTCGAAGGGTGCGGGGTCGGAATTGGCCGAGGGGACTGCAGCCGATGCCGGCCACGCCCACCCTGCTGAGACTGCTGCTTTAATGATGCACGTATAAAGAAAAAACCAAGAAAAGTTGCTCAGAACCCGAAAACGGGATTTCATGGCCCGTTGGCTTCCGCATTGATGCGACTCCCATCGGCACTCCCCGCACCCTAGCGCTCTCTCTCCGCTTGAAGAGAGCCAAACGGCGAGAGGTTGGGCGTGCAGCGGCGCGTATGGTCCTACTAGGCCACTCTGGCATACTCTTCGCTGCGCAACGCGCATCGTCCATCACCTTTAGGGTACCGGCTTTCATTTCAGCTAGCTATATTTCCTACTTCTTCGACCTCCAACCTCATGGTATTATCCTCCGGAGTGAAAGAGATGTAAGACCGTAAGACCACTCCAAAACATTGGAGTTCTTGCTTGCACCATCATGGCATGCTTTTTCAGATTTCAGAGGCAGATTTTGTCCTTCACTATCGTTCTTTTCTCCCGATCGAGCGGCCAACGTTCATAGCAGGTCGGCTTACAACACCACAAGATATTTGACAATGTCGCTGATCAACGTGGTAACCCTCTTTAAAGGCGCTACCCAGTAAAAAGCCCTTAGGAAGTATTTCGAAATTAAATAAAAAAGTGAAAACTCTGGTAGAACTGACAACCAAATCTTTTCCACAAGCAATTCCAATGAAAAGGAGATTGGAATAACAACAACAAAAAGCTGGCCCAACAATACTCCTATGACAGAGCATCACTATTTAAGGCACCACCCAAACTCAATATTCTTCTTCCAACGAAGGTGAGCAGGAATGAAGTAAAAAAAATGATGACGTAATTTTTGACCAGACATACTTAACGCAAGACACAGTGGCAAAAAAAAATTAGTCCAATATGAAAATAAAATAAACATTATAGAAGTGACAAATACTCACCAGATGGTCTTTCAAGTAGTCAAGACCTTGCACAATACACACTGTCATCTTCCCGATGTACCCCTCAGCAATCCGGATTCCCAAACGATTTGCACTTCGTAAAAGAGTATGAAGACAAGACGCCATGACTTCCATGCAAACTTTGACACTCGTCTGTAATAATGCATTTAGCTGGACCTCAATCAATACGAATTTGAGATGAAGCATCCACAAAATGTATTATTATTGTCTATAGCCGTTTGCCATTTTATCCAAACCAAACTAATTTTGAGGTATTAAGGAAGGTAGAGAGATTCCAGAATGTATTAGCTCCGAAAGACTCCATATGCGCAACCACGATTATCACAACGCGCTAGAGATAATGCAGTAAGAGGCCCATCCTAACCCTTCAGGGTAGCAACGCCCGAAAACAATCTCAATTCTGGAATTAGCGCTACGAGAAGGACATCTCGCTTAGGGCTTCACATTACGGGCTCCTGCACTCCTGATTTACTAAGCCGCACTAATAGAGTGGGGCTCATTTGTCTCCAACACCAATTAATCAAATGAAACCTCAACTTATCAATACCAAAACATGAAGACCTTGGGTACAAAACTCCGACTCAAATGTAACTCCACGGCTCCCCAACCTTTTTCACACTTTTGGACGCGGCCGCGGCGAGCGCGGCTGAGTCAAGAGCGGAGGTGAACTCTGCGGGCTCAAGTCCGCGAACTGGACTGATGAGGCGTTTTTAAATTTGAACACACTGTTCGCCATCACTGTCGACTCGGCCGCGCTCGCCGCGGCCGCGCTTAAAAGTTTGAAGAATGTTGGAGAGCTTGAGTCCACTGTAGCAGCTGATACGGCTACGTGTCTTTTGTTCTCATTTTGAGACGTGCCCACGGCGGAAGTCACCGAGTTTTTTAGTGCTCCCAATGTTGCCGGCGGGCGCGTCGAGCTCGCCTTCGAAGGGCGCGTGAGCTGTGCGGGATCACGACCGGCCGTCCGCAACCGCCGCGGCCACGCCTTCATGAGTGAGAAAAGTCACGGAGCCAAGTGATACCACCATCTCTTTCAGTCCTTTGTGCTCTAAGGAGTATGAAAACAATAGAAAAGTTGAAAATGCATTAAATCATCAAGAAAACTGTTGCAGTATACCAACGCAATAAAAAAATAACATTAGACGAATACCTCCGATATGAAGTAGCCGTAGCATAAAACTATGTGATGAGAGGCCTCTGCTCGTGAAATCACATCCAAATCCATAATGATGCGTTTATTATCTTCTTTGTTCGAAGTTCGGACCATGTCCTATATTATAAAAACTTTTAGCGATGCCATGAGATTGAATGTTTCTTGATGAAGCTACCTTAACAGCCATCACATGGCCCCTATAGCTCATTTTTGATACATGTCCGCAGCTGCCGTTTCCAATATCCGATATGAACTGCAAATCTTGAAAATTCGCCTTGACCACCTCGCCTGTAAGAAGCCATGATCAGTCATTAGCTACCAATAGCGCATTGAAATTCATACCTTTTAATCGAAGAATCCCTGAATTCCGCTTCACGGATTCATACCGTTGTTCAATGTCATCCAGCTCACGCTGTGCATGATCAGGACCATTCAAATCAAGAGTAACTATAAAGGCAAAGGTGCAATGAAAAACTCATTTTTCCTAGTGCCCTACAATATTATCATCTTTCAAATAGGCACAAGACAATGAGCACCGAAAAAAATGAATTGACAGCTCGATAAAACGAATGTGTTGTGAGATCGCTTGCACTGTGCGGAATGCATGCGAGAGAGCCTTCTTAATCCGCATAAAAATAACAGTTGCACTTGTAAGTAGTTTCAAGCAGTTTAAGTAGTTTTTTCTGAGTAGTTTAAGTAGTTTCTTGCAAACCACCTAAAGGTGACTCTGGAGTACTAAAGAGGGCATTGCGGCGCAGAGCTCTCAGGATTTTCAAAACCACGACGAATATTCTCAAATACATGCTCAGTACCCTCCTTGCTCATGCAGGATCGTCCCTAGATCTTGGATTTCTTCCTCCGCGAAAATTGAATTCCGGGCCAAGACAAATTACTGTGTCACGATGCTTTTTTTCAGAAATTACAGTTTCAACATTTAAGTTTTAATCGACGAAGTACTAACACTCGGCCCTTGAAGCGCCTCAAATTGAGCTCCGTCCTTCTTGCCCGCGAGTCCCTTGATTCTCTAACTGCCTTCCCCCAGCCTAGGAAAAAAAGGGATCCCTTTGAATTTTCTTCGGTTTCAACAGAAACTGCTCTAAGAAAGGGCTTACTTGTAATGTTTGCATGCGTCTAAAAGCAACCATGCACTGAAAGTAAGGAAACAATGTCGTTGAAGATCGAAAAATTTGACGGGACCTTTCCTTCCCATAGGCTGGAGAAAGGATAGGATACGGTCCTAAGGATCAGTCCTCGGGCTTCTTCCCATTCTCCAATCGTCTCTGCTTCACCATTCGAGGCAGGACCGTATAAGAGTTCAAGTAACTCGAACTTCAAATGTTACTACACCGATGAATGGTCCAGTAACGACCAGGGCTGGAAGTGGAGATCCCGCAGCGAAAAACTAAAAACTCGCGTTCCGTCCCCTCCATTTACAATTTGATGAATTAGATCAAATAATCATGACGAGGGTGACTTCAAAGTTTAGTATTTTGCAATATTTATTGCTTTTATTCTTCGCATGATAACTTAGTATCTATAAGCTTGTGTGTTGTAATCGGTATTGTTAATACGCACTTTACATGCAAAAATGAGAACAAAAAAAGAAATAATTGCTATCAGAGGTATAAAGCCAAACTCACATGTCCTTCGAGCCATAGGACTCGACCGGCACCCAACAGGAACTGTCACAGACGATCGATGCGTAGGAGTACCACTGGTTGAAGGAGTAGCACCTAATTTAAACAGTAAGTCACGAGAAGATGACAAGTTGAGGGGGAAATGAGAGAAATTATGAAGCAATGCGCAACAAAGCATTTTGGTGCAAAACTCGTTAAGTTAAATGTCGTCACACACAGCTTACCCGATGGAGCGGATAAATGCCTTCAATAGCGGTGTAATTGCGTAACTCGTGCCATACCGTACACCTACGCGTGATATCACACATCAGACACAAAGCAATGATTCGCAATGTATTCAGACGTGATGTGCATTCACTATAGATCTACATCCTGCCTGTTAATCGAGTTA
>KZ345568.1:110801-129253 GCA_002352805.1 Teladorsagia circumcincta
TCCACACTCGTCATTCCACAGTATTTGATTCTGACCATAAGACCAGTCCACACGGTACACCTCAATACTCTTCACCCTTTGATATGAGGAGAGGGAGGGGTGTCAAATATGTCTAGTTAAGGAGAGCACGTTCTCTAATTTTTAACTATTTTGCGCTCCTTTTCCAAGCTTCGCTGAAATTAAAAAAAACCGCCACAAACGACCTTCCTTCCTGCAATTAGACCCCTTCAGCTCCAGCAAACACAACCTTCGTTCGCTCTTCCTCAAAATGCGAATAACCTGCTCAACTCCAAACACGACCATCCTCTCAACATCGTGAATACGACCATCTTCCGTTCGAGTAGTGGAAACGAACGGTGACCCTGATCAGAATTAATTTACTGGGGCCTTGTGCTATCGTTACGCCACGGCAGTACCAAATGAATAGTTCCCAGCGCATACTTACTTTCACGCACACCATACATTGCAAGTAGCCCTTTTTCGGACAATTCTGGTCCAGGATAATTTTAAGGGGTTTCTCCTTTCTGCCAGATAGCTGTCAAGTGCTATCGCAGCTTAACGAGACCAAGAAGGAGCACTTATATTTGGTGTCCTCATAGTTCTACAATCAATTACCACCTGATGATAATTAATTTCGTTTTTGGTCGCTTCGAATCGGAAATAATAACCATTCTACTATTTCCGGCCAGCCTGCTGCCTACGCTGACGCACGCGCCATACGGGGCTCGGGCAATATATTTTGAACGGGGCAGCCAGATGTCCTCATTAATTAGCGCGGAGGTGATGAATGTAGTCTGGAACATGGTAGCACGTAAGAAAATTCCTCTCAAAAAGTGTACTAATTTACTTTCCACCGGCTTTATAAGGTTGCGTTGAAGACTATTCTGGCTTCAAAGGTTCTTTCAAATACTGCGGAGGTACTGTACCGAAATCGAAGGCACGGCGGCTCTGAAAATCAGTTGACGAAGGTGAAGCATCCATAACGACGTTTCAGTGTTTATTTCAAATATTCAGATTTCAGCAATTTTCAATTCCATTTCGGCGACGTTTCAATTTCCTGAAAGAGACCCTCGATCGTTGTGTAGCTCGGTGGGCAAGTCAAAGACACATAATGCATCTCGTCTGTCAAATCGCTAATCGCTTCGAGACAGGCAGCAAAGAAGGTTGACATCTGGTATGCGGACGGGTTGCCCCTCCAGGTTTGGCCCGTACAACCGGTGTCATCTCTCGCTTTGATAGCCACACAAGCACCAAGGATAACAGGCCCATTGTACATAGAACCGCGACGCCTGCTGAGGATTAGCTGAGCTCTGCTGCCAACGGATTCCTATCACGGCGAGAGTCCGGGCATAAGGGGGAACGCCATACACGCGTTTGACGCAATTCTGCACTGCCCCGCACAACACAAGGCCACAAGCAAGGCCCAGGATCGATTCCGCCTGCTGCTCCGGCGCCGTCGGTTTGGAGTCTCCGGGCTGAAATCGAAATGGATGGAACAGAGAGCTTGAAAAGCGAAACGCAAGCGCCGCAAGGACAACCGCACGACCTTCTGTTTTTGCAGGTGTTCAAGGAACCTTAATCTAAACTTAATCAACATCGGTTGAATATATTGCTTTGTGATCACGTCAGGCTCCGACGAAAGCGAAGACGCTGGTACCTTCGCGTAATGATGTTTGCTTGTCTTGAAATTGTTCCAGATCCTACTCACTATGAAGCGTGTTTGATTGCCTTTCTGTCTGCCTGTTTATCTGTCACGAAACATTACCTGAAAAATCCCTGGAGACAGCGGGTCAAGTTGGAAGATGCGGCTCGGGTAAAAATGTACGAAACACACTCCGGACAAGAGGAGCTCCGCCTACGGACAATGTCAGACTTTGCAAATCGAGCGATTCGCCAGCGTATGCTGTCGCGCTGCGGTACTAGCCAGTAGAGCTATTCGCTGGCCGCGACGCGACCGCGGACGCTAGCGAATTGCTCGAATCACAAAGTCTGACAACGGCCTACGGTGGACGGCGCTGCGTTGAAACCAAGGAACATTTTTTTCTCTCAAATTGGCTCCAGAATAGCCGACAGACGGGGAAAGATTGAGTAAAGGTGTGCATCGTGTACTTAAGCGGCGTGTAAAATCGTATAAAAGAGAAATATGTAGGGTGCATATAGGACATTTCTAGTGTGACAAGCCTTCCACAATGGCTGGGGAGTGCGCAGAAGTGAGCGGAAATTTCCAAGAAACCCTATGAATTGGTTCAGGCACGTCCCAATGGTCAGGAAAAAAGCTGATAAAGACTAGAGAAAAGTTAAAAAAAGCAAAATAATTTTTTGAATCTTTTAAAGTTTAGTGTTTTTTCATTGTTGGAGGTGGGACATGCAGCGAGGTGGCGAGTTCTAACGTAAGTTGTACCTCCATTCCAAGGAAGTTTGCAACGAGAAAAGTGTACAAAGACTGACGAACAAGGAAAGGTAATGCTATGGGTGGGCTTGGCGTGCGCCTGGGTGGAGGACTTTGCCACAAACCTCCAAACAACTGAATAACTGAATAATGAGGCAAAATTTGAAAAAAAACCTCAAAATTATTTCAAACAGTGACAAGGCCATCAATGTTGCGTATTATTGAACATCGCGCATAGATCAGGTACACATTCGCATATTTGGCACATCTAATGAAACTGATGCGTGATAAAGCTGATACGTTTAATAAAGTGGATAGTAGATCAAACGTGTAGAAAATGTTGACATCATCTCAGCAGATAGCTATCAAAATTTTCAAGGCCAGACAGATAAATTAGGCGAACAAATACCGATATCACCTCGTACAGAAAGACAATCCCGCTTATTTCCACTACGTTATCTCCGTTGAACCTTTTGCTTTTCGAGCAAAAAAATGACAGATCTTCCCACGAGGGCATGACGAGGAGTGATGTTCGGGTCCATAGGTCCACGCCACGGAAGCAACGCTCACCTGCACCTGAGTATGCCATGTAATGCCTACAGACAAGTAAGTGTAGTATCCGGAAGTGAAGAGATTTCATTGCTTTCTTTCAAAATCTCCTCGAAAATTGGGAGCTGTCACAAAATGCGCCTACTAGTCCTGCTGAAATTGATCTAAGATTTTCACTCGATTTCGAGAGAATGGGATATTGAGCGCAGGGACAACATATTTAGTCATTCAGCGCTTTGAAATGAAATAAAGCTGGATTCCAAAAAAATCATCTTTATGTAGTGGGCAGAATCGAATACGTGGCGTATTTGATGGCAATTTCGATGGCGAGTTCTGAAACCCTTCTTCCTGTAGAATAATCAGGTTGCATCAATGGCATTAGACACAGATCACGGACAGACAATTGCTTTTCGGGATGAAGCTCGAGTGCACGGCGCCATCCTAGATGGAGCGGTTTCAAAACCTGAAAGCAGCTTCTTATAGACCTCTACGAGCTAATTCAACGGTAATTTCAAATTTGGAAAAACTCAACGTTGAACGAACTTATAACGAAAAAAAAAACGCGAAATCGTGTTTTCTGCGTAAATTTTTGGAGCTTCATGACGAGTACCGTAGACCCACCACCTTCGTCATGTTGCTTCCGAAGTGACATCGGGCGTTTCAGGTATTTCTTCCAGCCAGAGTTAACAATTTTGCGACCTTTCCCTTTTAGAGGTTGTGATAGAAAGCCCCATCACCATCCCGTCCTACCACCATGGTGCCGGGTAGGGAGTAGGGGGGAGCGGGAGGGTGAATGAATATGGGTAAAGAATTGGCAAATGCCTGGTTCGCTCTATCACGCTTTTTTTGAAGCTGTTGAGCTTTCTCACAACCATAACCCCTCTATGCGCCCAACCTTTGTCAACCTCTTCTAGAATTGAAGATAGGGCCCTGGCTCGGCCAAGACGGAAGGTTAACCCCGCATTAGCATAAAATGTTTTGGTAAGGATTGCAGCTTGTCTTGTCATGACAGGGCGGACTTTCATGAGATTCGTAGGAGAAAAGAAAAAAGGAAGCCAACGAAAGGGTTTTCGATAATGTTCATAAGGAGGACTTCCCATCATACTCAGGAGTATTTCTACAAATTCCCAATATTTCCCTCGAATTTTGTGATTCATTCAATAAAACGAAGTGATGTAGTGGCGACTGGCGCTGCTTACCGCACGCGCGGTCCGGGCATCAAACTGTGGAACGTGCGTCGCCCAAACCTACCGAGCCGTTCACCCTCCGGGGTCGGCAAATTGGTACCAGAGTTGTGTGGGAGGATAGATACACTGACTTGCACATCGGCTGGCCTCCGCAAGTCATCATGTGAGCCGTTCAAGATGCCAGTACGATCCCGAGTGAGAGTAGAATGCGTGGCGTATCCCACAAAAGGATTGATCAACTCCGATTGTGTCATCCTTGATTTATTATTATTCATGGGAGCTGGACACAAATACTTGTCTTGTATTTCATACTGCAATTATTTTCGAGTCATCCAGAGAGAAAGTTGAGGCTATGAGTCCAGCCACATTTCTAGAACACTGTTAGTCACTTAATGCAAATTTCGAACACTTTTTACAGAACACTGAAACATCATTTCGTTCGTCGCCTACGAAATCAGAAACTCCCCGCCTCAATAGGATTGATCGTTACCACCATTTTACGCGAGATGACCTTGACATTAGCCTTGTTGAGACCAAGTTGTGTGATCGCGTCCTTCTGCTGATTTTCTACTACTGTTAGTTTCATCGTTTCAATCTGCAGAAATTTGTCTTTCTTCCCAGAACATTTGCATGGTATTCGCCTTACAATATATAAAGATGAGCCCAGCTAGCCTTTTTCGTTAGAATCTTCTCCAAATTTCACGCGCTGTTCGATTTTCTCGAGGCGGAACCCTTCAAGTGAAAAGGCGCGTGTTCAAGGGTTTCCACTGCATTCATTGATATCTATGTCATTTTCGACTGTAATAAGAACCCAAGGCTTGCGGTGGATCTAAAAATTTTACTCTGAACAGTTTATGGTTGCTTTATCATTTGAGTGAGAAGATTTCGCGTTACTAAGTCATTTTTGAGAAGAAATTCATTCAAGTGTTTAGCACCCTTTTCGTTTCCAAGTTGGAACGTTTCCTTATGTTCGGTGTCTGTATAGTCTGCAACGAAAAAGAAAAACTTCAAATAACATTGTGTGTGCAATTGCTTACTTTGAGCACAGTTTCAGTTCGATGTTCATTTTCATTTATAATTGATTTGGTTTCTATCAAGTTGTTGCAGCGCACCTACGAGAGCATAATAATATAAACCAATAAATAAACATTTTGTTATTTTTGGTCAACGTTGATCACGTCCGACAATCAGTATTTCTGCCTATTTTTTCTATTCAACTCAATTTTTTGTTCAATTTAATAGTTTATTCTATTCGTGTCTATTTTTTCTGCCCCCTCGAATCGCCTGTAATTATTGGAAACGTGCAAATATTCCTTCTAATGTGAGGGTTTTCTACGGGTTGACTTCATGCTGAATTTTCAGAGAATTCGGTCTTGTAATTCTTCGTTGTGGGAAGTTGCAGTTTTGGGAGAAGATCCCGTGAGGGTATTGATTGATAAAGAGAGAATTGCAAACGAATCATAGTCATCACCCAGGCGAAAGTTGAGTGAACGATTCCCTTCGGTCGTTAGAATAAATCTCTAGAAGTCAACCATAGATGTGGCACTCTTCTATGGGAATCCCCCGATAAGAGCGCTAGAATATTGCAAAGCTAGCTGCAGCAGCTGAAACGTTCCCCTTTGCGCAGCGCGCCGTCGTTGTCTGGTGCCTTCTCATTTGTTGCGCTCTCTCTCCTCATACCCTCCACCCCACGCTCATTCTCTCGTTGCCTTGAAGCAACAGCCTCAGCAGGGTTCTAAATATTCTATGCTATGGGGTGGAAATGATGCCCTAGCCCTAATTAAAACCATAGGAAATGTCACTATCCAAAAAACTCACCTTAGGAAGCCGCAAAGAAGCCAGGAAGACGCCGTTGAGAGGGCGTTCGCAAATGTCTTAGGGAACGCCCATTTGCCAATCATTGCCGCGTCTTTTTCGTTGGTTTAACTTGCTTATTTCATTTGATAGTTGTATTTCTAATTTCATATGATGCATATGTCTCTAATTGCATTAGGGCAAATGCGGTTGAGATCCGGCGAAGCAAGTAGTTCAGACTACTCGTCCACCAGGTGAAACCTGTTCAAAGGCTTCGCCGGAGGACTTCTTTGTTTTTCCTTAATGACCAGTCAACTCTTTCCCTACAACTTCGTTACCGACCGCTTAACGCCTCGGATTCGCTCTGAGACTGTTGCTTTAACACGCCTTATCACGATGATGAGCAGGCCAACCTGAACGTTTTTGACGGATTCTTTTCCTTTTTTATGCAAACACATTTCGCACCCCAGCTTCTATTTCATGTGAAAAGACCACGCCCTTTGATCTATCTATGCTCTTAAGTTTTACGTTGGTCTGACATTCACAGTTTATCCCTCGTATAACTTGTAACACCGTCGCCACGAAAAATTGCTAGGCCGCTAAACTAGTTCCGCTATTTGCGAACAAGTCAAAAGAGAAAATATTATGAAAAACGGCTAGGTTCATTACAGTGTATCAGCCCTTATTTGCTATAACTTGTTCCTGTCTTTCTGGCAATCAGGCGATATCGTCGTAATGCTGCCATTCCAATTTGGAAGTGATCAGCTCATCTACTCACTTTTGCATTTCTTCAATTGTTCGAAATTCTCTTCCTGCCAGTGTGGGCGTCGATTCGAGCTAGGTTGATCATATAGCGTTGAATCTGATACACTGGGAATGAAGTGGAGCTTCTCTCGTACTGCAGAAGGGTTTCTTCGAGTTTTTACAGTTCTGGCCGCTTACCTAGCCAAACTGAATGAATGGAAAGCCCGTATAGCAGCTATTTTCTTACTACAAGTCTTTTCTGTGAACGTTTCAAGACGGTCACTCTGGTGACATCAAAGTCGTCTGCGGGCTTTCAATGTCGAAGTCAGGGGTTGCGATGAGATCCATCGAAAAAGCCCCTCTCTTATCACGTGGACTACGACTTTTTCAAAATTAAGTTACTGAGGTGTTTCATGTGGTAACTACCGCTCCCTGCAACAACTAATCACCTACAGAAGTTTGGCTGATGTACGCTGTATTTGGCCTGGGAATCTGATCCAGGGTCTACGCGCGCGGTAACAGCCCCTTTTGACACCACGCCATCGCCGCTCGGTTGAGTATTTTTGAAATGTAAGTTGGCAACTCAATTAACGATTACAAATAAACAATCTCCATATCTCATTCGTGTGATAAAGCCAATTTCCGGTAGGGGCCACACTTGGGAAGGATTGCATGTTGCACTCTGTAGAACCGCTGCAGGTCTCTAACGTGTTTTTATCGTATTCTACTCCTTCAGAATCTGTGACGTCATAGTAGGCTTCTAATTTCACCCTTGCACCATCGGAATTACCATAATTTTGGAGGTTATAATCCCCAACAATATCATGCAACGCCGCGTAGTCCTCTGTCTAGTAGGCTGATGTAATGCACCATTTTTCACTGTTCGTTGGCGTATGTTGCACCTGATACAAATGTAGGGGGACACCAGCATCACTAACACAGTTATTAAGAATGTGTGAGCCTCAAACATTACCTTCTTGAGAACGCGTACACTGACCAATGACGGGCGGTACAATATAATGTCTCACTGATTTATTGGGTTCAACCATAATTTCTGGCCGCATATCAGCGATTCTGATGGTGGGTATACTTTTGATCAATTGGTTTTCAATAAAGTTAAAACCCCAAGAAATGAAAGTGTCGAAATTCGGCCAAAATTATGGTTCAACTAAATACATTTATAAGAGTAACTGTAACGATTTGTTATCGGAGTAAAATTATAGCGTTTTTATATGTGCACAATTCCGCCAAAAAAGGGGCTCACCGGTCTGAATAGGTCTTGAAACTGTGGTAGTGTCTTCGACTACGGAAGTGGGACACATGTGAACCACCAGTAGTCAATATTAACTTATGCAGGATGACTCGCCTTAGCTTCTGACGATTAATTGTCATAGTAAGAATTAGTAAGCTTCCATATGTGCACAATTCAGCCATCAAATGGGCGCTCCTACCTCAATATTTCCTGGAACTGTGGTAGTGTCTTTGACTACGAAAGTGACACACATGTGTCCCACAAGTAGTCCAAGGGTTGAAGGCAAAGTTCGCGCTCAGACCTACCCTATGAGCCCTTAAAGTGACTAGAAGGAGAGAGGCTAGTGCAGGGCTCCTTCCATCATCCTACACCAAGAAAACGGCCCCTGGACGCTTGGCGCCAAGGATTTAGGCACGCTCCACCGGTCGTGGCGCGCCCCACCCACCGCTCGATATCTTGTCTGCGTTGCAATGTTGATCTGCTAAGCTATCTCTACACGTACTTCTCCACCACTCTACGCGCTCTCATGATCTCTCATCCCTCACCTAATCTTCGGAACTTCTCCGCAGCGTGGAACAAAAGGCTCGTATTTCCTGTGTATTTCACGATTTTTTTCTTTTCTCTCCTCTGGCGGTCCACCTCCCGCCCCTACTTTCACATTTGATTGGAATTACCTCATCATCTGATCCTGAATTTTGCCTCCAAGCGAAGCAACCGCTGCCATTCTTGTGAATCGCAGCGAATGTCTGCTCTCTTTCGCATGCGACGTACTCCTTCGCGTTTTCCCTCTCCTCACATCACTGCGTGTCTTCATCGTACCACAATCTACCTCACAAAAAAGAGCCTTTCAATTCAGTGTTTCCTACGGTTCCTTATGGTTTTTCCCCCTGAAGCGATTTTAGTTGTACCTATTTCTTCATATTAGCACAAATGGCACACAAATTCTATCGCGACCTCTGCTTTTGAAAAACTGCATTCCTCGTTCTGGGTTTTTGGTTTCACAACGGCAACGAAAGAATCTATCGGACCGCGAGGCTCTTCGTTATTGAACCCTCTCGCGCTTTTGACGACAAGGCACACTTTCATATGTTGCCGCGTGAGATCACACTACCTTTTTGGCCAATTCCAGCTGAGTTCTTCTGTCATATATTCGAAATTACTGATGTCTTATACCTGTGTGGGGTTTGTGCCTCTATAGCAACCTTCATAGCCTCCATGACGTATAAGAGTGTCCCAAAGTATGTGCGACCTTCAAACACTTTTGAGTTGATATTATTGGATCGGAACATAATATTGCTTTATTTCGAGCGTATAAACTTAAAGGCGAAGTTCGGGCTTAGACCAACCTACGAAGCTCTTATAGTGACTATAAGTGCGTGGAACGCAACTGGAGAAGGCGCGCCACGTTCCTGCACCAAAACGCGTCGCTAAGACGCTAGGCGCTAGGGACTTCGACACGCTCCACCAATTGCGACACGCTCCTCCCGCTCGATATTTTGTCTGCGTCGCAATGTCGCAATGTTGATCTGCTATGCCCTCTATACTCGGATTTCTCTACCGCTCTCCGCGCTCACATTATCTCTCATATCCCTGCCGGCCTTATGAATTTCTCCGCAGCGTAGAGCAAAAAGCTCGTGTTTCCTCTGTATTTCATCGTTTTTTCTTTTTTTTTTACACTGGCGGTCCACGTTCCACCCCTAATTTCACATTTGAATGGAATACCCTATCAACTTAATATCGAATCTTGTCTTTAAACAAAACATTTCTGGAAAATCGCTCATGTCACTTAAAGTGCTTTCTCACTCAATGATAACTTGCTTGACACATTCTTCAATGTTATAACTGAACTCAGATACAGTGGTTCGAAATCCAAGCGGCAGGAATCGGCATTTTGGTATACAACGCTTGTGCATTTGCTTCACAGATTCTGCTGTATCTGCTCGTACTTGAGTCAAAATACGGCCGCAGAGGGGACTGTTCGAGATTTTTTGCTGACTAACAATTCGTTTATATTTTTGTTTGGTTTTGTTGAAGGTAGCATTTACGATGTGAAAGCTACCCATTCCAAACTGAGCTAGGGATGGTAGTGGTACCAGAAAGAAGGGAAAACCGTGAAAAACGGCCCAGAATCAGAGAAATGGGACCCATTCCTCCCCGCTTGATCTCGGCATTGAGTGACTGCCATCGCTGTGCCATTTTCAATATCCCGTCTCTCTGCTATCTAGTCACTCGCTGCGTATAGATCTGCGTTGATTGATTAGATCATCGGTGGGCGGGGATCGTCGGACTCGCCAACATTGAGCCCTGCTAGCTCTCCGAGGTCAAATCTACCGCTGCTGACGCGTGTCTGTCCGCACCCTCAAAAGGTCCGCCGGTCTCTCCGCTAGGCAATTTCTTCCTTCTACAACCTTCGTTCTTTCCGTGGAGTCCTCCTTCAATAAACTCATGTGAAAGATGAGAAAGGCTAATAATTTCCGCTCGACCTTATGTGCAAAGACGGTAGCCGTCCGAAAACCAAAGTCCTCAGAACCTATTGTGCTCTTCAAACCTTACGCTAATGGGCAGTACCTTTTCGCTAATTCAAAGTCATATTTATGTCGCACATATGAGAATAAGAAGGACTGAAATCGGCCCAGTATTCTATTATTTCAAATTTGGTGAGTTGGACCTAAAAACCGCGAAATGGAATCAAATTCGCTAATAATAGCAAAGAAAAAATCCCTGATTAATTTTAAGTTTTTATTTTTTTTGCATAAAACATTTGTGCTGAATGTAAGCGCCACGATATTATGTTCCAACTCAATATTTTGACAAAAAAGCAATATCCGTCATCAGTATACGAACCACCGTTACCAGCGACTCGATGCCATTACCTCAGCAGAGTGCCATATTCCCAGAAGGTCGGCGGTTTCAAGCGGAAAGGCAGCGAGGTCGATTTCGAGGTTCTTCTTTAAAACCTTTTTTTTTCGGCAAGAACATTGTTCAGGACGAAGAATAGGCGGCCTTTGGAGCGAGGCTAATCACCGGTGCACGGTGGATCTATTGGGGCGCAGCGAAAGCATTGCGGACTCGACCCTAATTTTTTAGAAACTCATATTTTCGTTGAAATTGCCCTTTATTCCAAATAATAAGTTCCACAAGTATCTACAACAAAGAAGTCATCGGCTGACAAAGGAAATAGGGGATGAATGCTGCTTTTCTGAAATTCGGCTTGTTTGGAGTTGGAGAAATGCTGGATGTCCGCTTCCAAAATGTTGGCGGTTATTACATCAATCTTGTAAGAAGTGAGCTAGGGAACGGAGCGGGTTGTAATATAGGTACTAGATCTGGCGATTATGGTGGATGGGGTAAAATCGTGATTCCAAGTTCTGCCAATGTGTCCTGTGTTACCTTTGCTACATGCAGTCGCGCGTTGTTATGAAGACAAAAAGTTTAGCTGCGAGTCTTCGCAGTTGTGAGCAGTACACCTCAACATCGACGGTGGTATTGCCTAGCAGCAGCTCGTAATGATGTATCCCATCAAACTGACAGAATAACTTTCTGTAGGAAGGTTTTGCTCTGGAACAGGCTCTGGCATCTGGTCTGCATCCAACCACTGTTGTTGCATCTGGGTGGCTCCCTCAAGCAGGACCCCAAGTCCAGAACCCCTAGGAGTGACAGACATACAATTTTGCTACTCGGACGCATGCCATCCTGCCCTACTGAACTACTGTCGTACTCCCGGTACCTAGTCTGACGTTACCCTTGACTACAGAACGAGCAATCACAAGGCAATGGTTCATAGTTTTAGTTCGACCCTCGGGGGTTACACCTCGCACTATCAAAAAAATGCACGGAAGATATTAATTGTTTATGAACTAAAGCAATAGTACACCGAAACAACGAAACAAGAATACGTCGCTAAGAAAGTCCTTCGTGGAGGTAAGGTCCGTGGTCGTAAACTACTCATATTGGAGTAAAATCATTTGGGACTCTAAGGGCCGAGACCCCACGGGACCGCAGCGCAACAACTTTAGAAAAAGACGAATCGCTCACGCGGGTGTAGTACCGAAAAAAGCGGGGTCGGAACGTGACGAGAGCCACTGTGTCCGAGGGTGGATTCCCGCACGATCATTCGATTGTAGGGGTCAATTGCTACGGTGACCACCGCGGGCGTCACCGCACCCGAGGGTCCCTCGGAGCGATCCTCCTGATACACGACACTTCTTCTCCTGTTATGCTTCACGTATGGCAACCACTTTCCATTTCCAGTAATGGTACTTTCCAGTCAGTCAAGGCGGCTCCTTGCGCGAAAACCTCTGCGCACCTCGACACACTTTCCTGAGGGAAAATCCTTCATCATTTTGCCTTCGTTTCGCTCATATTTTTGTTTCAGTAGTATCTCAGTCTGTAACATATTCACCTTATTAGACCATGAAATTTGCCCAACGGTGTGGCAGATTTTCGGTTCCTTAATCCTTTCGGACCTGCTTTTTTTTCCGGAAAGAATTTCTTCTTCCTATTGTTTATTACTTGTGAGCGCATACATATCGTTATAACGGAACTAGTAAGCCTCATTCACAAACTAAGAAACTAGAAGCTTTGAAAATTGACACAGCCGAAAATGATTGACACTTACCCAGCTGCTGCTGAGACCAGCGCCGATTCAGTAGCACATGTACACAAATACTTCTAATGCTAATAGCGACACACAATAAAATAGCTGGTTCAGCATAATTAGGAAGGGTAAATCGTCTGTAGTAACCCTCACAGTGGGCATTGGAGATATGCTGCTGCAGCGGTGATGCACACATTTGAATTCGATGGTGGCAATTGCCTCCGCCATGTCCGAAAAGGAAGTCAGACATCTCATTTTCAATTCGGGGTGACCACTGAGTTTTCCTCGCGACGGCAATAATTAGGCGCACAAGTTATGTTGTATCTGAGTAGGCTAGATCTATTGACAAAGCAGGCTAGGGTGTAGGCCATCGTCGCGACGAAGATCTCGGGTATCGGGTGTTTTTGCCAAATAGTGTCGCTCAAGTTCTGTAGCAGAAAAGCGTACACCTTGGCGGTCAGGTTGATATGGCAGGAGTTAGTTTGCAATAGAGCGTTTCTTCACAATCTCATCAAGAACAGAGCGAGCCCTTCTATCGCATTGGTCCCACTCTGACTGTGTGGGGCAGTTCTCCCCCCAAACAGCCAGAACCGCCGCCAAAAATGAACAGCAGCTGCCCAACTGGCGTATGATTATTATGCTGAACCCAGCTACATCTCCAGTGATGAATATTAGGAAGCTCCTTCCTGCGAAGGCGCAGAAGCGTAGATGTGCAAACATGACTCTTTTCCCCAGTCACGCGTTCGGTGTGCCTCTTAACTCGAGACTGCTCTACGGTAGCCTGGATGCTGCGATGGTGGGCGATAGTTTTCTGGCAGCATTCTGGCGTCGTCGATAATTTGCCAGCATTATCACCGGCCCCGCTTCCTAGGCATTACGTGAAGTCTCGTAGTCCGCTGCAGACGGGTATCCGAAAAGAGGTCAATCTCCGGAGGAATTTCTTCCGACGAATGCGCTCATATCAACTGCGTCCCTCAGCTTTGAATATATGCGATTCTCCCTACTGATCCTCTGAGAGAATCTGGAAGAGATGAAAGTTCCCTTCTGGATCTTTCCTTCAACCTAATAATAAAGTCGTTCGGTGTGAACGAATCAATGGTCAAACTATAACAGACACTGTGGTCTTTGTGACTAAGGAAAATTATCACTATTGAGCAAATAAAATAAGTAAAGGTAGTGCTGGGAAGTGGAATGCTTAAAGACTTGGCACACATTATCACCACAATTTCGTCGTATTCTGCTCACCTCCTTTGCACAGACTTAGCCCTCCTCATTGTTGAGGGCACGGGTATCAAATGGAATCTCAGAGAAATTCTCTCCGTGATCCATGAGTGAAGTAGCAGGACCCCCTATCACAGGAGTGGTGGTGTTACTGTGACCGTTGTCAATCTTGCCAATCGCGACGTACGTGGAGTTTGTCCGTATTGTGCACGACGAGCTCGCTAGAATTTCCCCTCCCTACGTAGCGCCGTTATGTCACGGGCGAACTCACAAGAGAGTTCCCGTGTCTCTATGGTGCTTTCTGCTCTTTCCCAAATAATTCCTCATCACATTTCTTGTCAGAGTTTTGGATAAAGTAACACATCAATTCGATCCCGATCCGTGCATTTGAGAATTGGTAGGTTCTTTTTTTTGCGCAATCTTTGCAAAGAGTTAACTCTCATGAGAGAAGAAAAATATGTGAAGTCAGGAAGGGTCAACCGCACAAACCTCTCCTCTCTCCAACAGTTGATGGTCTGTGAATAATTCCGATTCGCATTTTCGATTTTCCAGAGGTGGCTTCATATATCGTAATTTTGATTTAATTTCGTGTCAGCCGTAAGCGTCAGGCAGTGTAACTGAAATTTTCGTTGACGAATTGTCTCTGATTATAGTGTCACAGAAGACGGCTGTTTCGAGCTACAATCCCTGTGTAGCTGAGTGATCGAGAAGAATAACGCGTTCGGGGTGAGCAATTTCAGCTAGATCGATGTTCTGTTTAATGATCTTCGAGGAGTGGTACGAAAACAAATGATCCAAAGGATTTCATGATGGCCTGAGCTCTGATGTTAAAAACAAATGAAATGAAAATGTAAGGGCAGAATTTCTTCACATCTATTTGACTTCAATAAGATAACGTCCACCATTCAGCATTTTCGTATACTCCATGCGCGCATATTTACCTTGCAAATACACCCCTTAATAAGGGAGTCTTTCAGGAACTAAACAATTTATAAGGAATTCACAGCGATTTCAGTCCCAGCTCGGAAACTGCAGTGTGTTTCATAACTGAAGGATCAGCCTCAAAAGGATCCTTCCCGGGAATTTTGCATTCTTTCTCAAAATGAATGTGTCAGTTGTGATCACTACAGACAATGCACAAAGTTTCAAGCACGAATATTCGGTTCCCGAAGAGAATCAACCTCACGAAAGCTCATTCTATGAATAGTGGAAGGTAAGTCGGGCAGAGACGTATGGCGGAAGTGCGGCTTAGGTCAGCTACGTATCAGGCGACGCAATGAAAGAACCTGCTTATAGCACCCAGCTCTGGAAAATTGAGGCAAAGAAATCGATAGAATATGATGCAGTAGAAGTGTGAGATGTTGATACTGTAAGTCGAAAGGTCAAAAAGAAATCCTAGTGATGACATTTAGAGAGCCAAGTGGAAACGTTCCCGCTGCCAACATTTAAGAGAGATGTCCGGCGGGAATTAGAACGCGTACCAGTCAATCCGGTTTTTTTTCGAATTGTCTATCAAAGCAAATGCAATTTTTGTTCTTTCCGTTCTTATAGTGGACGATGGGTCTCAAGCCAGTGATTTATTGATGAGATAAAATCACGATATTTCCGGAAAGGATTCCTTTAATTGTGCATTTCTTGATTGAGCAACCAATTAGGAGCTCCTCTTGGATTACTAACTGTTCCTCAGCACGAATAGCCCTCGTACTCCGATTTTGGTGACAGCACCGTTCAACTTTTTTTGCAATACTTTTCTAGGTTTTTGCAGCGTCGAAAACTTTGCACATTTCATAGACATATGAAACGCGTCTATATCGTTTGATTGAGTACAAGTTTCTCGCGTTTACTCTAGTAAACTTCAGATATTTAATTTTTTTTCTGAACAAAAAAGGTCAGCTTAAGCAGCCTCGATGAGCGCAAAAACATTCGGCGTTATTTGAGAAGGCAAGCGGTTCAATTTAGCGTTTCTCTCTCCGATGCAGGAGGCGCGATCTTCTGGGTTGTTTTTTGCAATGACTGTGATGGCACATTACTTAGTGACCTGTAGAAGGGACCCTATGGACTTCATGGATTACCAGAAAGTCTAGCAGCGAGATCTAACATTTTTTTCAAAGTGTTTGTGTGGGCTAGACACGTTCAACAGGGAAATGCTTCCGTTCACGTAAGAGTCTCAAAGAAGCCCGGTGGCATCACCACAATATGAGTAGCCTGATGTGGCCAGTCTGTCCTCATCTGTTTCCCATAAAAGCATTTAGAGCATAATAGCGAGAAAGTTTGTGCGAATAACCGTCAGTTCCAGATTCAAGAAGAGCTATAGATGGCGATCATTGAAGTTTGGAACGGATCGATTGACACATAACGGACGACAGCGTTTTTTCGTAAGCGAGCCTAAGTGCCGGACCCTTTTGTCCCTCTCCCGCGTGCGCCACATGGTGGCGCACGTCGGCACCTAGGGTAGGTTTTGTGCAAGCTTGTGATAATGGAGCTGGAAACCATGTTTTGAGCCTTGAGTTTCTAAACTAAAGGGTGCTCAGCTGCTGGCATAGTTATTGCCCTCCATCCTGATACGACTCCCAAGTGAGAGCAGATTAAGTGAACAAACAAGCTACCCCAGACTGATCTCCGTGAACTACGAATCCAGCAACTATTAGATGGAGAAAGGGCATTTGTGGGGAGGGTTTTGAATAGTGGACCATTACCAAGCCTCCAACATACGGAAAAGCTGGAATACGCGTTTGGTTGCAATGGCAGTTATTTCACCGCGAGTACCCACTCAAGCTTACATGCGGAAACATCGGATCATTTCGGGAGAACGTCGCGCAAGGGAGTCATTGCCCATATTCTCAAGCCTTATTTTCACTGATTCACGAGTTCTCTGTGTTTTGCGCTTCCCAGGGTCCTTGCGGGTACTCTCACAGCGTGTTGCACGCAGGTTCTAGTCATACTTCTCAGGGATCCCCTTCCCGTTGAGTTCCTCTGTTCCTCCTTTCATCGGAATGAATAGCCATGATTTCTACGGTGTTGGTTTTTCATCATTAGTTTGAACTGTGTTGGTTTTGAAGTTCGAGGACCAAAAAAGGTGCGAAGAAGGCGTGTGTCAATTGGTATGAAATCCTCACAAGATCCCAGGGGCCAGATGCGCGATTTGGTACAAAATTCCTTACCACAGAATGTTCAGTATGCGGGCTTCCTATTGTTTGAAATGTTTTCAAACGTACCATAAAAGATGTCGCGTTAAATTGTTATTGAAATTCTATTCTTATTTTGGAAGTGTAGCAATAACAAGAAAGGAGTCGTGAATGAAAGTGGTTTTTTTGAGAGCGTTTTAAATTTACCAACAATGAAGCTATTCCGGTCCTGGAAACATATGTTATTCTTCAAGGTTTTGAGTGTACAGTGGTATATCTGCGTTATTTGAACTGCTGCAAAAATGAAAGAAAATTCATTTTGAATGTCATGCGCCACCATGTGGCGCACGCCGGCCCACGGGCCCGATTAGGTGTGCGCACGGGCCCGATTAGGTGTGCGCCACCATAGGGCACATGCCGTCCGTTACGTGCTGAGAAAGGTCCTCGGAGGATGATTGATAAGGCGCTTGAACCCTAGACTGCGACTTCTTGAAAATGAAATTATCGATGGGTCTTGTGTACTAACTTGTACTAACTAACGCTCCTTGCAGCATCTAATAATCTATAGGAATTTCACTGAAGTTCGTTGGAGTTGACCTAGGATATTATTTAAGGACTATGAGCGCAGTAGCGACCCCTCTTACCAACATACCATTACAGCTCGAATGAGTTTTATTGGACTGTAAACTGAAATGCAACTCAACAATTACAAATAGGCAATTTTCATATCCCATTCGTGGAACAAAGGAAATGTCTGGCTGCGATTATACTTGGGAATAATTGCAACCGCACTCTGCAGAAGCGGGTCGAACTGGGTGCTTCTGCTCTTACGAGTTTTCGTCGTCTACTATTGCTTCAAAATTTGTGTCGCTATAGTAGCCATATAATTTCACTTTCGCGCCTGTCAGAATTTTGAAGGTTGAAATCTTCAACACTGTTGTGGACCCCGCGTAGTCCTTTGACTGGTTTGGCTGCTAAATGCCCCGCCTTTCATCGTTTGTTTGCGTTTGTTACACCTAATACAAAAATGAAGGGTTACACCAAAATCACTAGCACAAGTCTTGAGAATGTGTAAGCCCTAAAAATACCTTTTTGTGAGCTGTGTACACTGACCAGGGCGAAAATCGTGTCGAGGACGTGGTCGCAGGAGTACGCCCCCTCCCCCTTAAATCGAAGTCTTGGCACGACCCCTTCCATGAACGGAGTATAGTGGTAGTGTAGTGGTGAGTATCCGCGTCTGTCAGATGCGATACCCGGTTTAATTCCTCACCGGAGAGAGTCTTGCAATCTCACAGTGTTGTCCATGCCAATGCCAATGTTTGAGGAGTTCATAGAAGAGCATCATAACTGCCTGCAACGATCAGCAGCCGATTCAGCGACAGCTGCTGCGCGGTTTGTCTCTGTGTCAGATTTGCTGATACCCCGCTCAAAACCACCGAAAAGTACACCCTCTACGAAAAGGTTCCATTCCCTAATTTTCGAACCTTTGAAACAGTACTCGGTCGGATTAGATAGAGCTAGGCCCGCTACTGCCAAACAGTATTGAACTGCTTTGAAACAGGGTGAAAATCGTGTTGAGAAAAATCCAACTGTG
>KZ345569.1:34164-44167 GCA_002352805.1 Teladorsagia circumcincta
GTGCGTCTCCTGACTATTTATAGGATTAGGAGACATTGCAGTAGCCCTTATATTCAATTGACTAACGCTATAGTATGGCAGCGGACATTTCCGCTCATACGGTAGAACCGCCAGTGAGTTTATTTTTCAACGCTGTTCTGATCTTCTCGAGGGGTTCCTAGCTTGATGTCCGAACCGTTAGAGGGGATGAGGCGCTTGGTGGGGTAGAGCGTGGACCTGAAACTTTGAACATGTTAACTAATTTTTTCCTAGAATGACTCTCAACAAGGCAACAATGAGAATAGTGCCATAGGAGGGATCACACATTTCTGATTCGTTTCCACTTGTGACGTCTGGTTGCCTAGGAGGTGGCACATCAACAGAGGGATAGCACACAAATCACGGAATACTTAACTTCGAATCTGAACCTTTACCGTCGCAACAGGGATGAATGCTTTGCCCCACTAGCACTCTAGATATATATTAAAATAGCGCTCAATTGGAGTCTCAGAACACAGTGGAGCAATGGGATCAATAGCTTATCTGACACTTACAGTATTCGAAGATGCTTTGCCATTGCCTGCACCATCGTTTATTTGAAGTTTCTGGAATGCCTCTTGAAGCTCCTTAATTGCGAGGAATCTAAAAACGATCAGTTAGGTTTAAAGTGGTTTTCTGGCCAGGGAACGTCATCAGGACGGTACGGCCATTTGCAATGGGGTGTATACCGAAGCATCGTCCTGAAATGGTGAGCTAGGAACTGCTCTCCATATCAAACGATACCCTGAATTCACTTAGGTATTCTCCCCAACACTATATCCGAATCTCTCGCATGAGGGCGCTCTTATGATCGAAGCGAGAGGTCAGGTGATCGTTGTTTCGCTTTTTTTTGACACTTTCGTTGAAAGGGCTTCTAAATACAACTTCCGTCAAGACCAGTCTAGTTGCCTGTATGAAGAATTCGCGAGCACCTGGTTGCACAAGACGCTCATAGTTCACTCGCCTGTCGTTTTGCTGGAGGTTTCGTTTTCTTTTTCTGAGAGGGAGGGGGGAGGGGAAATGATCTTCCTGGCCAAATCTGAATTTTTGACTTAACTTTATATAAGGACGCACGAAGTCGGCGAAGTCGGCCAGGCGCGTGATGTTGTGGATCGAAAACGAACAGGTGAAAGCACCGCTTCAAATTCGAATACAAAGCCAAGTAAATCATATATACAACGCGGAAATGCTCAGATTTAGCTGCAAAGTGGTTCCCACTGGTAGTTAGATCTTCTGAACACGGATATCACTCTTGCTAGCCGCGATTAAGCTTGACACATGCACTGCGGGCGCTAATGACATTCATTGGACAAACATCGCCCAAACCTGCAAGTAATTGCTCGCAAGCTCTTAATGCAGTGTGGCAAGTTAGGTCAATGAGGCTCAGTACACACTGCGAGGGACCGTTCCCACGACCTCTTTCGTCCGAGCCTGGAGCACTACCGCACACTGCGTTTGCTTGCCGTACTCCATTTAGAGAAACGCTTAGCAGATATGGAAGGCAGTTTTGCTCAGCGTCCCAAGGGAAGTGCGGCAAACACCTCATTGCAAATAGCGATCTAAAAGCACAACCCAGGAAGAAGTGTGAATGATTCGCTTCGGTCTGCGGGATAGACCCCTACAGGACAATCTTAGATAGGGCATTCCCGAGAAAGAAAATAACCAGGCGAGAGCGTGGCCTTGCAAAGTGAGCTGCTGCCGCTGCGATTTTTTTCACGCCTGTTGTCTAGCCCCTCTTCTGCTGCGCTTTGTCGCCTTACACTCTCCTCTCTACGCCAGTCTCTCATTCCCGTCAGCCGGTTACGAAGGTGAGTAAGCCCTCAACCTCGTTATCGTCGGATTCTTTTCCTTTTTTCTTTACTACCGGCCCATTTCGCAACAATACATTCGTATTCGTGTGCAGAAACCACACCCTTTGGTTCTGGGGCATGCATTTAATGACCTTCCCTGGCTGTATGAGGGCGGAAACTACATGAATATTCCAACATTGCTACCCCGCTCACTTGAGGTCGGAAGTGGCTTTTCACGGCCGATTCATTGGCAAACGAAACCGCTACCACTAGTACAGTCCCAGAAGCATCCCAAAGAAAAGGAGTGGTGATCAATGCGAAATACTTCATAATTTTGATAAGATTCACAAACCTCTCTTCTTCCTCCTTATCGAGGCGATCAGTCAAGTGTTGTGTGATGTTATCGGTCTTGGCGGCCAAGTCGTTCAACTTAACTATGGAATAGTTAGGGACAGGTCAAATAAAAGGCGTATCAATAGACGAGGCTCACATCTTTCGGTATCTGCTTGTCAACTTTGTCCCTAATCACTTCTTGAGTGTGTTTCATTTGATCATTCAAGGTGGAGAGATTCTTCACTTGGTTTCTGAGCTTCTCCACGTCACTGCTACTCTCGAGAGTAGCGAGTTCATGCGATATTTTCTTACGGTCTTGCTGAAGTTCTGAACAAAGTTCTTCGCTTCGGTAGCGTAAATAGTGGGTAGTAATAATAGTATATTGCACATGGTTGCAGTTCACTAGGACAGAAAGCAACTTTTCGCTTTTCACGCGCGGAACGTTTTTCGCTGCGGGACTCGGACCAGGTCTACCACTGCTCAAGGGTTTTGCGCGCGAAAAGCGTTCTGTCCTAGTGAACCACATCTTTGCACATCACGTGCTGCGACTCGCCGCTGAGTATGCTTTCTTTCCGCGCGACGGGCCTCCTGTCCGGTACCCCTATCGCAACATACGGGGCCACTGTGGTAGAATGCATTCAAACCGCTTATACACTAGTTTTTCTTAAGAACGGGCCAATCTTTAGGCGAGGCTCCAGAGTGCGTTAGCAATAATCTTTTTTCCGCAATTTCTGCTCTTTCCTAGGCCCTCTTATGTTAGTGAGCATAATAGTTGCTGAGATTTGTCAGAGGTGATAGCTTCAATACTCCTCTGCTACACGTATTAGTTTCCCTGCTATTGTTCGTGATCAAATCATTGTTGAAACGCTTTCGAAATAGAGCGCTGAAAAGTGTGGTTCATTTCGTCTTCCGTTGCTTATGCAGTTTGATTTGAAGAAATTAGCTTCTGAATTCCAAGTCTACACATAGAAATCTGGTGTGAATTTTTTTGGAAGCTCATTATGACCAGACTTTATCAAAGCCGATTTGTAAATGTCGGCCCTTGAAATTTGTAAGTCATGAAAGGAAGTCCTCATCCAAAAAGGCAAAAAATTCGGAGGTAGAAAATGCCAGTCGGTGCTCGAAAAGTTTTTTTCTAATGTATGATATATAAATACTCTGCTGAATATTTCTTTCTATTCGGTATGGTTTAGGACCAAGCATCCAAGTCGCAGCATTGCAAGTTCGTGATTGAATTCTGCTCGAAGGGTGGAACAAAATTGCAAGTGCATCATAGTTTATTGGCATTTCAAGACCAGCCTAGCCATAATATTATTTGCAGAAAACAGATAATTTAAAAGTAACGGCGAGATTCGAAATAATCGCATCTAGCTTACCCACAGTTACCTGACGTTTGAAGGCATACCCCAGGCGGAAGTCGTGTGAATGATTCTCTTCGATTAGTATTATGGACCTGTAGGGAACAATCACAGATATGGTATTCCCGCGGACCAAACCACCTAACGAGAGACTGCTAGGGCCTTGCGAAGTAAGCTGCTGAAGCTGCAGATTTTTCCAGTTATTAGGCCGTTGCCTGGCGCCCTCTCGACTGTTGCATTCTCTCACCTCACACTCTCCTCTCCGCGCTTAGTCTCTCATTGCTTTAGCACCGATGATCACGAAGACGAGCTAGCCTTTAAGCTGAGCGTTCTGAACGGATTTCTTTCCTTTCTCCCTCACTACCAACCCATTTCGCACCAATACATTCGTATTCGTGTGTAAGAACCACACCAATTTGATGCTAGGGCATGCCTTTAATAAACATAAATAGCATGCGGCGCGCGGTATTTTCACCAATTTTGTCCAGGATTTCAAAAGCGTCATTACGAGAGGGTTCAAAATGGATGCTCGATAGGGCCGACATTCCTCTCCAAGGCGGTTTACACATGAAAAAATGTCGGGCCAATTCGGAGACTTGGAGAGCCATTCGCTATGATTGATGAAGATCTGCTCGGAGCACGACATATTCCTGGACCACTCTCGCTAGTGTGCTAGAGCGAAGCTCCAAGTCAATTCATCTGTAACCCTCTCCAAAGTGAGGACACGCTCGTGGTTCTGAAAAACCATTGAGTTTAAGCGCTGTTAGGAGCATTTTTTGAAAAGTTGAAAATCGACGGAAGCGGGTTCGCATAGGGCTCCGTTAGAGTATGCTGGTTGCAGTTTCCTGAAATTGCGCTCAATAAGCATTGCTTTCAATACAATATCTTTACTTCGGGAGAGTAGTTTGAGCTAACGCAAGCCGCCCTGATGCATATTTTTCCAAATCATTTTCTGTCCTCTTATATGAACAAAATGTGGTTTATGTGGCACATACCTGACTGAGCACGAGCCATTCTTTGTTCCAGCATCAAAAGGCCTTCCATGTTCATTTTGCCTTTGTCAGCTGCAATTGCTTCCATTTCGCGTCGAAGCTTAAATCCTCATATTGAGAAAGATTGCGTTGAATATTTTCATCAGCTTAACTCTCGCACCAATGTTGTGCCTCTTTTGGAGTCTAAGTTGCAGATAAATTGAAAGGCTTTTCGTTTCCAACCACTGAGCTATGCCATGAGGTTCCATTGTACATACTCACAGCTCGAAAAGACCTCGGAAATTTTTCAGTATCGCAGAGAACCACAGCAATTTTCTCTTGGAATGCGACACGGTATCTGCGTCCTCCCTAAGGGCGATGTCAGAGTTTGCAAATTCAGCGAATCGCTAGCGAATCGCTGGATACGAGCGTTGCGCCAGCGAATCGAGCGTTGCACCAGCGGATCTAACTATGTACCAGAGAGTCGAACTTTATACCAGCGACTCTATAGTGGCGGGACCCAACGTTCAAAGAAAGTGCCGCCTCTTTCAAACTGTTCGAAAGTGGCGGGACTTTCTTTAAACGTTGGGTCCCGCCACTATTGAGTCGCTGGTACATAGTTCGATTCGCTGGTGCAAGGTTCGATCCGCTAGCGAATCGCTCGATTCGCAAAGTCTGACATCGCCCTAACAAGGCAGGTCATTCACGGTGCGGAGCTCGTAGAAAAATGATCGAAGGCTCAAATCCTTGTAATGACAAAGTTGTTGCATTCCAGCTTGAAGATTCGCTCCGGATAACGCCAGCGCCAACAGTAGATGTCATACTCATAACCAGAACCATCAGTGACCGCTACAGTCTGATCTTTACCGATTCGACAAAAAAAAAACACCTCTCCAAGTTAGTTTTTTTCATCAATCCTTTTTTGGCCTTCAAGAGTTGCTCCTCACTTTTCCGACCTATTAGAACCTCTACAGCATTCAGAAAACTGTTTTGAAAAAGCACTCCACAAATTGAAAGAGCTTGTGAACCCGAGCGATCCATTTTCTGCTCTATAGCAGAATTTCAGACTGGTAACTTCAGAAATTCAGTTTTGTTTACGCCTATTGCAGAGCTGCAGTGGTAGACTACACTTAAAAAAAGTGCACCTTTTCAATTTTTCCATTTAACAATTTAGCCGTAGTTTTCTCGCTGGTGAATTTCAAACCACATGATGATTACTGTCTCCTCTAGTTTAATGCGTAACTTTTTTTAGACAAGTGAAACCTACCCCATCAAAATCGATCGTTGGGATCTCCACATTTTCTTTGCCGGATTTGATCTGTTGGATTGAATTTCTCAGATTCCCGACGTATGAGTTCAGCCGATCCTCGACAGCACTAATTTTGTTGAGCAGGCTTTTCTCATGGAGCTTTCTGAAATCAAAAAATTGAAAGAATTGCATCAAACAATCGTTCCTTTCATGTGCTGAAAGTCAACAGAGAAAACAGAGTTTCGTTTTGCGGGCTCCTAAGCCTCTCCTTTAAGCATTCTTCGCCATTGATGCACCCTTACCGGGAATGTCTTCCAGGTCGTGCCCCGCTTTCTGAAAATAGTTTCTCGCATAGAACACAGAACTATAGCTCCTTCTTCTCAAGCGTCCCTCAGAATGCCAAAGAAGGGCTTACCAAGGCTCAAGCGCAACACCACGACCTGAAAGACTTTCCTGGTCAGCAGTTCTAATCTAATTTCCGAAGAAAGACTATTTCTAATTGAGAGCGCTTCGACGCTGAATTTGTAGGCGCAGTCGGCCTAACTAAGGGCGTCCTTTTCACTGGGCGGTCCTTCACTACATACGGGAGGTAGGAGAAATCGCCACTGAAAATAAGAGTGGCGCCAGTTGTTGAACAGGCTACGCTCACAGGTTCGGTGGGAATGGCATTCTTGAGGATTTCGCTCAAGACAGAAGCGCTCCGCATCTTTTCTCCTAGTTATTCGACCGTGAGTAATAGGTCCGTTTTTCATAAAACGCGTCCTAGGTGTATATTCGCTAGTGTATGTCAAGAAACTACAACAGAATTCCTAAAGTTTGATAGTAGATGGCGAGTCAAAAAGTGAAGAATTCCGCTCCCCACACCTCTCTGACCCTTCCGTGTACCGTACAGGAAGCCCGTCGCACATCAAAGGCAGAGACGCAGACGAGTCAGCGAACGAGTCGCAGTCGCGCGTATTCGATTTGGGACATACTATAGGGCATTCAATTCAAATTGACCATGAATCGATACAGTACGCGTTCCGACTCGTTCACTGACCCGTCTGCCTCTCTACATTCTCGCCGCGCGACGGGCCTCCTGACGGGTCCCCGACCTTTTGATACTGCTTTCGTTCTTCTGAAATATCGCGTCCCGGTGATGCACATAATGCACCACCGTTTTGAAGTAACATTTTCTCAGACTCCGATCCTATTTATAGTTCCGTATCCGTAGAACAACGTATAGATGTGGGGGTGTTGTCGTGTGTGAGAAATGCTGAAATCACCTGCGTTGTATCTCTGCGTTTATGGTGGTGTCCATCTTGTTGCGTCCAAGCTCGAGATTCTTCTCGAACGCTGCTAGTGCCTCACTAGTTTCGTTGAGCTTGCTTTTTTGCTTTGCTAACTCATCCTAAGCAAAACAAATTAGTTTGGAGCAATGACTTAGGAGTGTGCATTTTGTCAGTTCGGAATTTCTGCTGTGGTTATAGTCATATTACCAGAAAAGCATCTTCTATGGTATATGTTGGCAATGTGGTATAAATTCAATAAAATTTCAATGCGCAATTGAGTGTTTTTATTCTTCCACACGAGTCTGGTAAAAAGCCTGGAAGGGTAGAAGGCATGTTTGGCCGACACAAGGTTATGCGGGATTTCACTCCCTCCCCTAGCGGTCTTGCTTTACAAAGCCACTTGTTTATCACTCTCAAATTTTCGTGCCCCATACTGTATAATTTTAGCGGAAACTTCACAACACTTCACCGTTTCCATAAAAATTTAAGTTGGTGTGCTGTGTGTGTCGCCAACAACAGAGCGAGAATCCTTTATTGCCAACCGCGTGTCACTTTTATACTCTCACTCAGCCTATCACTTCCACTCTTCTTGATCTCTTCTCATTCTTCACATTCGCACGTACACTCACACTCCCCTACAATTTATATTTTGGTAAACCCGCTTGAATTCGTAGTATTTTCCCTATTGGCCCATCCTGGTATTTTGCTTGCTGTAATTGCCTTTTCACTACGATTTTGTCCCTAAGACGCAAAACTCACGACAAGCTTTCTGTTAAGAGTTTCCATTCGATCCTCCTGAGCCTTGAGCCCGTTGGCAACATCACGTGCTACTTTGAGATCGAGTTGCTCATATTTGGCTGCTTGCGATTTGAAAGCCTGAATACGTATTTCAGAGACAATAATTCCACTCCGTTATACACGCAATCTATCAGCTATACGTACGTGGTGAACACGAATTACCGGTACATGAGCGTACCGCATACAATTTTAGAATTAAAGCGAAGGGTTTATCAATGTAGCTTTTACGTATTTGTTTGTATTATTTCGATGTCACTTCTTATTTTTACTGAATAGGACACACTAACTTTGTATTGTCGAAGCTTTCAGTTCTTAAAGAATTATCCACTCGTTTGCTTCGTTAAGGTGTCTGGAAAACTTCATTGCAAAGTGATTCAGAATCTGCAGGGAGCCTATAACAACCACAGCCACAAGGTTGCACAACTAGGCACCAGGAACGATTGGAGTGGACGTGAAAGAGAAGCTACTGTCGTTATTAAGAACGGTAGTGAGGAAGTGCATCACTTTTTTCGAAAAACTGATAGTTTGCTGCACATGAACGTTTAACTGATGTGAAAATCTTTACAGGTGCTGGTAAGTATACGCAATCTTTTTCTGAATTCAATGCCTTAATGGTGACAATCAATTCATATCGGTTCTACTCACAGTCTCCATTGTTGAGAATTTTCGCGAAAACTCGTTCTTCAGTTCGCCTTGCCCGTCTGCCACATCCCGTGATATAGTACTCGCGAGCGCTGCTAATTTCTCGTTTAGCCGCTTAATCTCTGCTAACAAATTCGCCTGGAAATATAAGGATCTGGTAATGTAAGAGATATGGATCGAAATGGCTATCATAAACAAAGATTTCTCTCTTCTACCTTATCTCCATTGCTCTTCTTTGCAAGATTGGTTACCGCCTCCGCTCCTGTAACATTTTGTTCCCGGACCACATTCTGTAGGCGGGTGAACCTGGTGGAATGCTATTAAATAAACTTCTATTATATCAGGTAGTTCAGTAAGAATCTAGTTATCGTCATCTATTGTTTTTCTGCAGTATGCAGGTTACATTAAAAACACACGGCCACTTTTTGGTTTTTCCTATCTTCAATCAATTCCATGCGGAAAGTTCAAATCCAGCAAACCAGCAATAACGAAGCACTTGCTAGTCATCTCCAACCCAAGAATATCAGTAACAAGAATTGCTAAGAAAGGTGAACCAGGCATGGCAGTTATCTGGTCTAAACTGCCGGTTATCAGGCGAGCATGGTATCCTAGTGATGGCTAATTTCTTATATGTCACAGGACATCTGTTTCTTCTTCTCCTCCTCCTCCCCTCCTCCTTTTTTCCGATCGAATAACACCACGCTGCTCAATTCAGGGGATCTTCACGGCGTAGTTGTGCGAATTTCATGTCTTCGTTGATCGTGTCCTGCCACGCTGCTTTGGTCTCCCACGCGGTCTTTTGCCGATGACCTCAAGCGATGTGCACTGGCGGCAGCAGTGTTGGGTGCAGCTCTATGACGTGTCCATACCACCGGAGTCTTCTCTTCCGTATATTCTCTGTGGTAGGAGCACACCCATGAGCCGTCGAATCACTTCGTTGCAAACGTGGGATACCCAGCGACCACATTTCCACCACGTGAAGTTGACGTTCAGCGCTCGCCAACATTCAGAACCGTATAATGCGATAGAGCGGGCCATGGTTGAATATCTTCAATTTGAGGCGGATCGACACACGTTTTTTGCGAAGCACTCCTGAAATCTGTCTCCATCGCAACCATGCCGTGCTTGTCCTCATCCGTATCTCGTCGTCAAGACCTCCATTGCTTAGTGAACGGGAACCCAAATACTGAAGGAGGTGGATTTGGGAGATCCTCGCCATTGACTTTGGTAGTACCCTTCTCTTGGATGGTTTCCAGGTATTCGGTCTTTCTGGTGTTGAGGCGGAGGCCGTACTGGCTAAGACGATCACACCAGTTTTGAATACGGTCCTGTAGTTCGGCACTGCTGGTCGCCACTAGAACGATGTCGTCGGCATACATCAGAGTCCATGGAGCATCATTTCGCAAATTCCGTGTGACTGTATCCATGACGAGGATGAAAAGCAGAAAAGCAACGGTGAGAGAGCTGTTCCCTGATGAACGCCAACGTCTATTGGAAAGCTCCCGGAGAGTCCAGCTGCACATCTGACCCGACTAGTGGTGACAGCGTACAGCATCTGAATTCACTTGATATT
>KZ345569.1:99613-118738 GCA_002352805.1 Teladorsagia circumcincta
CCCATATGTGAACAGCAGAACGTTAGTAAGGTAAATACCTCCTGCTTACGGTATCGAGTCTTTTCGCCTGTTTTCTGTACTAAAGCTCTCCTTTCAGGAATCCCTGCTAGCGCTCTATCGAACTTTGGAAGACCACATGCAGAAGCTACGCAGTGAAAGAGCAGGCCGTATAACAAAGACTTCTCGTACTAATTCTCAGCATGTGAATCTGATACAGCTTAGTGATGCGATGCAGCAGTTTCATAATATCTGTGCTGTTTATGCGGAACAAGTTACGCCGCACAGCAAATTCAGATACCGGTTAGTTGCAGAGAATGTACGGTAGAATTCATTGTTGGAGTAAATGCTGTTTTTAGTGAGCTGCTGAATCGCATTGAACTGTTTATGCGGCAGCTTAGATCCTGCGCCACAAGTTCGGTTAATCCTGAGCTTGCGGAGTCACATATACTTCCACAATTTGAAGCTACCCTTCGTCAAATTCATCAACTTATCAATCGCTAGTCATCGAGGTATGCTTTGAGCTTTTAGTGGTGAATATTGCTTAAAACCAGCGGACACGCTGGCTGAGGGGCGGAGCGATTTTGTGACGTCATCCGTGAATGACATTCAATTACCTCATATAACACTCCAACCTTCAGTCGTCATGTTCACTGCATTTGAATGGTGTATCCTCAATTCAGGTGAAAATCTAAACCTCTAATTTTATCTTCTACGCGGCCGTTTTTGTGCTAACGTCGCGGTCATGGTTTAATTAAGCAACCAATTACGTTGTATGTAATTATAATGTAATGTCATAATTTCCAAAGGTCCACTTAAACAGACATTAGATTTCAAAAACTTCCTTGTCTGCATGAACAGACATTGCAAGTTCAAAAATGTTTAAGTGAACGCGTACAGCGGATCAAGCCACTCGCTGTACATTCGCTGTACGCGATGCAACCGCGGACGCTAGCGAATCGCGCGATTGGCAAAGTCTGACATCGGCCTTGCGCTTCGCAACTTTTTCCAGAAAATTGTTACGCAGATACCGAAAGCAGATTTATACTGAGCGTTTCTAGGTACGTATACGGGTATACATTTCATTTCGAATGCTATACTGACAAATAGTTCTTGTGAGGGAGGTGGGGAGGTGGGTGGAAGGAACATTTTGGTGTACTTGTTCTTGACAACTACAGTATTCCCAATTTTAGCAAAGTTTTGGTTGGGTGAACCACTTCGTTTGTGCGAAAGGAGACTAGAGTAGCACTACTTTTTTCCAAGTCAATTATGAAAGAAAATATCTCGGTTTTAAATGTCTCTGCCATCTCAATATGCACCCCCCACCTTTTTTTGAATAGACTGAATCGGAATCCTATTGCACTCCAGTGTTCGAGTAGCTGAGTTCATATCCATTCTGGTCGTCATAATAGGTCGGTTCTGCAGCGCGAGTTTACCTGACTAAATTATAGAGAATATCAAAGATTTTGTAGTCGGGCCACTCTACTATGTAAAGTACCCTCTAGAGTAATACACGTTTACAGATACGTGTGTTCAAGCTGTGAATATCCATTCGGCACACATTATTGTTTTAGAAAGCGAGGCCATTAACGCCTTCTGAAATATGAACCTCAGCTTGCTGCAGCGGATAGGAGTGTGGACATGATACCCGTAAACAAACGAAGAGCAATTTTTAGATTGCTGTACGCGTACTTTGGGAATTTCATTTAAGGAACCGGTTTCGATCCAGTTGTTTCTGTTCACAGTTTCGGCAAAAAGTGCGAAGAAGAACTTTACCCAGAAAAATAAGCAAAAAACACCGGTGTTTTTCTCGTAAGGTAGGCAGTGGTTCGACGAGAGACACGGCGCGGTGAGGAGATGGAGAACGCGAGAGAGCATGTCGTACGCGAGAGGGCGCAGACGTCATACATATATGCTGCGATGATAAGAATGGCAGCGATCTTAGTGATTAAAGGGTGGCATTAGCTTCTGTGTGGCACAGCTTTGAGTCGCAACACTTTCACCACCGACATTGTACATCTAAATTTTACTTCAAGTTTTACCTAAACTCTATCGATCAGTATCAATCGAACCACAGAAGTATGTCTCGATTAAGGTAGAGAAATTGAGATCTGTGAGCTCAGAGGATGCATTATGTTGCCTAGCCAATTTGTGGTAGTCTGGCAAATTTTTGGAGTGAATTAGTGGTCAGAAGTGAAGCCATGGAGAAGTGCAGACACTGTGTCCTTTTTCCAGTAGAATAGCATCGTTTTGATTAAATGTGGCACAGGGCTTGTGCTTATGGCCATATGTCCCTCGGGAGTGATTTTTTGAACTACGGGTTGCGGAAAAAATGAAGTGAAAGTCATGATGTTAAGTACAGAGTCGAAACCCCTAAGTGTACGGGACGATGCGGGTTTCGCAGCAAAGGGTGGCAGGGCCACACTTGCGCCGTCCGCGCCGTTGCGCGCCCACCCCTTATCGTCTGATTCTGGCTGCTCTAGCAGAGAGAGCATTAGCGTTGATGAGGTCAGCACGATGAGCCGCCTAACGCGCAAATCAACGAGCAAAGGGTACTATTTTCCGGCCTATTCACTGCCCTTGTTCTTAGTTTTTTTCTCATCCCAATATCACTGACCATCTCTTGGCTGATTTCTAGTGGGCTGCATTTCCATCGTACACTCCGCCTTTGAAGGCAGTGGTCACATAGGTCGTTGCCGTCTTAGTGGCGTCGTGGAACGTTATTGGTGGACTAGACCTATCAGGGTGGTGAGGGTGTAGCTAGTACCGCCTATCTACGCCATTCTGCCAATGACATTCAATGACGTCATCAACTGCGCTACTCTCATCGTCGTGATCTCTGCCTCTAAGCTGTTTTATGTGAAGAACGTAAGAAATAATAGTCCCCAGGGGATTCAGCTGCTGAATATTGTTCCTTCTGAAAACTGGTTAACTTGGAAGAAAGCACTGTGTCTAGCGCCGTTTTCCAGTGTTTATGCGGTTCATCTCTGTCCATCTTTTCTTCATACACAGCCTGCCTAGGTTTATCCAAAGACTTAGAGAAGAATCTCAGAGGTGAAGTTGCTGTTCAGTTCTTCTAGGGATGTATCCGCTGAAATAACTAAAGTGCAGGAAGTTATGTGGAGTGCCGCATATGTCATGAGAAGAACTGGAAATTATTTTATGATTTTCTAATACTTGGAAACCGCATTGATTGCAGTTGAATTTAATGTTTCTAATTTAGATTTTCTTCGAAGAGTTGTCATTGCAATGTTAAGCAACATGTAGTGACGAGCAGCCGGCAATTTCTCTTATTCTAATGAGCATATAATGACAGGAATTAGGTATCCTATTTTGTTTTAGTAATGGTTCAGTGATTATTGACCTGATGTGCCTCCTCTTATTTTTGAGCAACTGCGGTACAGCGGCACACTAGTTTCACGGCTTCCTCTCTATCAGTGTTCATTATTAATATCATAATCATAGGAGTTTGAACTGGTTGGTCAGTAGTATCGTAGCGCGTTGTGTTTGGGCGTCCCCCAAGAGGCCCATCTCGCGGCGACGCAGACGCGGCAAAGGACGAGTCGCAGCGCATACGGTAGAGATTAGGCGTCAGGGTAAATAGAGTGTACCATACTACGTCTCATATCGCACAGCACTCGCTACGACTCGTCCTTTGCCGCGTCTGCGTCTCTTCTTTCGCCGCGTGGTGGGCCTCTTGGGGACACCCTTTGGGTTTGCGTTTGGATTTAAACATTACTAGTTTTCTGCAGCAAATTGTCTACATTGCTGAAAGTGCTTTTTTCCTATCCAAGACTGAGCTATCGCAAGGGTGCTGGGTTATAGGCGTAATACAGGCACTCCTGTGAGAATTGAACTTCGAACTGCGGCTCAGAACAACAGTTAACAAATCGAAGGTTACGACTTGGTGTTTGTCGGTTTATTTAATAAGTCAATTTTTCACCAAGAACACCTCCGTAGAAATCAATATCCCGATATCTTCATGTAGCCAAAGGCCAAGTGTTAGCAAAAAGCTCAAAAAATTTACCTTGTGAAAGACAAGAATTCCAAAAGTGAATCGGCTACTCGAAGGTGGTTTGCCCAGTTAAAAAAGGGTAGTTTTGGCGTTGTTGGACTATTTTCGCTCACTAAAAGTGGTTTTTGCTTCTTGTAGGGCTGAGATGACATCATGCATCAAGGAATGCTTGAGAATAAAAAAAATTCTCGATATTTAAATAGTTCAGCTGCTTCGTCTGAGTGAGGTGTTGCTTTAGAAAAGGCTATGATGTCAAGTTCACGCCTCCACATATTGAAAGAAGTAACCATTCTTCAGTGCCAGGAAGCATTCCATTTACTGCGTCATCACTTACCAAATCTGTGAAATTCACTTCAGTACATCAATTTTTTGTACCTATGTTTTGTTTCTATTTAACTTCAGTGTTGTGTAAAAACACTACGGTATTACATACTGACCAAATATTTTTTCTAATATGCAATCTGACACTGCATCGAGCCTCTGAATTAAAAACAGCGATCACGATGGCTAATCGGTGGGAAAAGCGTTGAGGCCGTCCCAACCGCGCACCAGTGCGCTGTAGTGTCTAGTCCACCAATCACAGTCTTTTACATCAGTTAACCCCGCCCTCCAGCCATCGTGACGACTGCCTTTGAGGTTCAAATCGAGACACTGCCAATTCGGGGAGAGTTGAAGCTCTTCTGACAATAAATCAATGCAGATCAATAATTATGCCCCTGATGTCCAAAATAGTCAGGCTAGGTAACATTGAGAGTTGTGATCTGTACACCTTTGCTGAAGCTGTGCTAGTAAAGTATCTCCGTCACAAATTTCTTGGGCGTACTTAGTCTTTCCTTGGTAGCCGCCCGTTGGAGAAATCTAATATAATGTCAGAATAATGAGAAGCCAATGACAGAAACTGTGGGCCGCTATTAGAACCGGTACCGCTTTTAAACAAGTTGTACGATATCTCTTCAGTGTTGTTTCTTTTTCACTCAGAAATTGCGTATTCACTTATCTTGTTGCTGCTATGAAGCCGCTACAAAGAGCTTTTATTGGCTTTGCCCTATTTCCATTTCTTATCTGTGTGAATAAAAAATCACTTTTTGTTCTGTACTGATGTACATCACTTTTTAGCTGGTGAACGCAATTTTTTTGTTGAGTGTACAATGTTTGTTGATATGTAAAGCATTTGTACCAAAGAATAAAGATCTCAATTCTGTACTTATTCAGCTTTGCATACTATTTAGTTGTCCAGACAAGGTGAATAGCGGTCGAGGAATTCCTCGACCATGGCTCTCCACTGTGCAAGAGTTGTGTCGAGAGTGAATGTACGCGCGGAGAGCACAGACGGCTCGCGGGTGCGAGAGAGCGAGGATCCTCGACGCGCTGTTGCCATTTCCTCGGTCGATTTTACCCTGTGTCCAGAAAGTCCTGCGACACTTCGTACAAGATTTCCCATGGAACACTATTTAATGAACAAACAGTTGATCAACACAGCTATGTCTAAAGGAAGTGTATGTCCTTCTTTAGCATATGTTGGAAATACACTTCCTTAAGACGACCCTTTAGCTCTCCTTCTCTGAAATTTCGGCGATTGCATTGAAAAGAAGCGAGCAGTCTCACTTTCTAGTCGAGGTAGATCATCGAGTTTTCGATCGCCTAAATAATGGTCAATGCCATAATTACGTGATAATCGAAAGCTACCAAGTTCGACGAGTAAGCTGAACTAATCACCTTTAGGTAAATAATCTTTGCCTCATGCGGGTACGCGTTGTCGTGGAGTAGAAAGACAAGGAGCATTTCTAAGTGAATTTCATGCATGGTGTTGGCCAGGGTGAATAACCGTTGAGGAATTCCTCGATCAGGCTATCTGCTGGCGAGAGTAGTGTTCAGAGTTAATGTACGCGCGGAGGCACAGACGGGTCAGTGGTGGCGAGAGTGAATGTCCGTGTGGGAGAGTGAGAGAACAAGCGAAAATCCTCGACTGGCCGTTGTCGTTTCCTCGAGCGATTTTCACCTTGGTGTCGATGTGCAGGTAGTCAACAGATTTGTTTCAAGCATCATGTTGCAATCCAGTCAACATAATGACGAACAGCGTGGTGCGGTCGCGTCCCACTTTTCGCGCCGCATGGGACATTGTGGCGCGGCTGCGCGTCTCATCTGAGTCCGTTCTCGCACTTGCGCTACTTGTCAAGTTGTTTGTGCTTATTCTATGAAACTTCGTAAATACTGTAAGCGACATGGTTGATCGTGTGATCAAATCGAAATTGCCAGCTCTGTTATTTCTCTTGTCTTATTCTTATGACGATCTCAATAAAAAAATGCACTCTTGTGTATGGTGCGCGTAAAGGCATCTATCTTCACGAGTCATTCATTATTTTTGTTTAGAGATGATCCTGATGCGAAGGAAGAAGAGAGGAGCCAGCCAAGATCACTCGATTTCTCTCCTAATGTTGTAGGGCATATGTCACAACAGGTTCTCAGGCTGCGAGTGCATCCAAGCAGAGTGGCCCAGTAGGAACACCTAATTAGAGTAGGCCAAAAGCTGGCTTGATTTGGGGACAAGATTGAAGCTGAAGAGCTTGCCATGAAGCCTCTATGTACCCTTCTTTTGAAATCTACAGATTCGCTACATTGATAACCCGCCAGAACAACTGAAAAGAGTATTGGTTTTCCCTATGGAAGTTCGTATGAAGTGCGGTGGAACTTCCCGGGCGACCCAATATAAAATGCTACCCGTCGCTGAACTTTCCACGTTGGAGACATGCAAACATTCCGGTTATACTTCTCAGCAGGGAGTGCATCCTGTTGAGGAAATATATGGCAGTACGACCCCACTTCCCTCTGGTTGATGGCGTCGGCAGGGTCATTGAATCAGGCCCCTACAATGGTCTATGGCGACACACCCCCACTCCGCCCCGAAAAACTGTAAAAATTGCTGTCGAGCGGCGTGGGAAAAGGGAAGGGGAGACTGCTGAAATAGCAAATTTCAGGTTTTGCGCTACTATTTCAGATTCCAACTTATACTTTGTGTCTTTTTATCTCTCTCGCCAACTAGGCAAACACAGGTAAGCACCCCACTAACAACAGTCGATCTGAGAGAAGGAGCTTTTTTTTCATGCGGCCCACATTATTCCACAAAGCTCACAACCAACAAATGACTTTTCTACCTTCAATAAGACCTCCAAAAAGAATATGTGATTGTGATTCAGTTCCCTCCTTGTGAGAGGTGTTTTCGTACACAGTTATTCGTGAATACTGAATCACCGTAAGAGTCGTTAGATCACAAATGGTACTTTATTTTGGGCATCATTCAACAACGGCTGCTAATACTGTGGACAATTATGAGGCCGGTAAACCGGAATGGTCTTTCCAGACTTGCTACACGAAAGAAAAACATCAAATACAAAGGACAGCTACAATTTGAACCCAAATTTTATCCGAATCGGACGGATGATGCCCAGCTGCTTGCCCGCTTTCCGAATCTCACTTGATTTGCCCATCGCTTTTGATAAGGACCGTGAATGTGAGGCTGAAAATCGTTTACTTCATTTCACACGCTTTTCATGATGAGCATTTCAGCTGTGAAAAGTGTAGAAAAACATTTATAGTATAATGTAGTATGCCCCGGAGAATGGCCATGATATATGCCAAAAAGATAGCCGCCATTGAGTTATAGAGTTATGCTACCAGTTTTGCTCCGCACACTATCGCGCGCACCACACGGTAGGCTTCAGGGAAACGGGAAAATCTGTGGAACATCAGATCACCCAGTCAATCCAGTAGTAAGATGTTTTTAGGAAATAGGTTCCCCCTCAAGGTCCTCCTTTAGCTGTAGTCTATGGTGTAATGGGCGCGATAGTTTGCGGTACTAAACTGGTACTTACATAATTCTGTGAACATCAACCATTTGTATTGAATTCAACCAATTTAGCGGTGGAAATGGTATCGTTGCTGGTAGTATGGAATGGGCAGAAGTACACTGCGTTTCATAATTATAATTCCACCCTAGATTCTTGCTATTCCAAACTTGCTGTGCATTTTTGGAAAACGCTGCTATTACCAATGAATTCCTCATAACAAAATACCCCGGTAATATTTTTCTGAAAAAAATTTCTACTTGAAAGAACCTAAATATCAATTTTTGAACGAATTTTAATCGTTTCGTAAGATCGATTAACACTACTTGTCGAGAAATTTTACTACAATAAAAGGGCATTATAACTTCTCAATGATGACATGACCCTCCATTATTTATAAGGACGACTTTAGTGCGTACCGGCATGCTCGCAACTAAGCTAGCTAACACTGGGTTTCAAATTTGTACAGCCGCTCATAATGGACAGTTTCACTTTTCCGACTGTAACATTCTGCTCTTGCTTCGCCGTGAATCTCCTTTAAAATGAAGGCGCAAGGGTTCTCTATCGGAATTTATGCCGGACAACATGCGGACCACTTGGGAACTGCCACATTTTTTCTGCATTCCACTCTGGCGTGGAGCGGCTGGCATGGATAGCCGAGCTATCGCGCATAAAAATTAAGGAGCAAGTGCGGCGGTGTAGTAGATATGGTAAAAGTCGCTCCCTAAGAGCTCTGCGGTACTCAACGAATTCCATATGATAGGAAGCGAAGGCGTGTTCTCGCTGTTCAGCCACACAAAAGAGTTCCAAACCATAGGGGATTCTCCGCCGAAATTACGTCGTCTCCAAACTAAGGACGATTTGCGCAGATTCCTCCGGTACCCTCTCTTCTGTCAGGTCTACCTAAGCTAAGCTTTTTTCACGTCGCTCAGATCTCCGGGAACACGAACTGAGGAAACAGAGATAAAGATCGCGAAGTGTCGTACTAGTCATACCTCGGACCAACCAGTTGAGGCGTTTTCTCAGGCGAATTGGAGACCTGCGATCATGTGCCGCTCCGATGATCTTGGGGTACTCTTCCTCAATCCTTTGACAATGTTTTCACTAACCTGAGTTACTCTGCACATGGTGGTTTTACTCACGGCAAGCCTCATTTCAGCTGGAACCTTGCTCAGACTCCTCGTAAAATTCGACGGATAAATCTCAGTTCTTCTTCAATGTTGACCAGGATGCAGCTTCGGTTTGCTAGGACCACTCCTTTCTCTGCCCTGATGAGAACTCCGCTTATTGTTGCTTAGGCCGTATGAGACCGGCCGATGTAGGTAGCACTTCTCCTCCTCGGGTATCCTTCTTCAGTAAGGCTCTGACTTGAGCTTGTTATTGATAGGAGAGTCGAGTAGCATGAGTCACGGTAAGCTCGATATCGAGTAAGCTCGTTTATACACCCGCTTCCCGAATTCCCTCTACAGATAATCAGAAATGAGAACTTTTCATGAGTGACCCAATAATTATGAAATAGTGAAAATTCGTTCAAAAAATGATATTTCGGTTACTTCAGGTGGAAATTTCTTAAGAAAAACATTATTGGGGTTTTTCGTTACGCGGAATCTATTGATAATAGCAGCATTTTCCAAAAATGCACAGCAAGTTTGGAATAGCAAAAACCTAGCGTGGACCTATAATTATGAAACGCAGTGTATTAGGTTGTCTCATAAATAGTGTCGTTTTTTCAAACGCAAATTTTTCTTCAAAAACTCCATTTTTTTTATAAAACCTTATGCATGGTTTGATAGGAAATTATCTGCTCTATAAGATGGTTCAATCCAATTTCGGAAATATTGTTCTTTGTTAGAAGTTCAGGCATACAAAGAGGGAGCACCGGTCGACAAAATTCTGCCAAACCGACAGCTGGCCCTAACCCTACCTTCCCCTGGGAGAAATCAATCGAGAGTGTACAATCTACCTACTCATGACATCTTCTGACCGTTCCACTGTTAGGTTGTAGAGGAAGCCTTACAGTGCTTCTTTCCAGACTCGGTTTTTCAAAACACATAATGATTTTCAGACTGAAATTTTTTTCTAAAACTTCACAGTTTTATAACAGGTGATAGAATTGGTCCAAATTTCAGGCCTGCGTGATAAGGTGTTCACTCCACAAAAAATGACCGCATTACTTTGGGAAAAATTACCCTTGAGAAGCAAAGAAAATCAACCAGGCATGCATCTCCAACTTAGACATGACTTGCTCTTAACAATCCACTACTTTTTCCATGACTCGGCTGAAAAAACTTTTTGGGCTTAACTTCAATAGTTGGTGTTTGGTCATCGAGTTCTGGAGGAAAAACCCATTCTGAAGAAGGGGCGACGCGACTTTTTGGGAAAGCCTATTGCGGAATGTTAAGAAGATGTCATGAGTAAGTAGATGGTATACCCCTGACTGATTTCCCCTACGGGAAAGTAGAGTTAGGGTCAGCTGTCGGTTTGGCAAAATTTCGTCGACCGGAGCTCCCTCTTTGCATGACTGAAATTAAAAGAAAGTTCAATATTTTTTTAAAATTGGATTGAACCTTCTTTTAGAGCAGATGATTTCCTATCGAACCATACATTGGTTTTTATAAAGAAACCACCGGAAGACCGCAGGAAGACAACCTAATACTTATTGATATCCGTCTAGTAGCCGATCATCATTGTTGAGAGATTCAAAAAAGTTTAGCGGTTCAGCGAATACTGCTTCTCTTGATTATGGATTAGGAATGGAAAGTGTTCATACACGGAGCCATCTCATATTGGTCGTTATCACTTCAATCACCCCACCATCTGTGTCCCGTCCGATCCGCCATGTCTTGGAAGACCCAGCATTCCACTGTCACCTCGGAAGGAGCAGCGAATTTGATAAGATTTATAGCCAATGTCACTTATCATCCCTTATCATTCGATGACACCTTGGATGCACCACCATCTGTGTCTCCGTCCAGCTCCCTATCGTTTACTAAAAAGAACGTTCCACTGTTACTGCGAAGGGCGCAACGAAAATCGTAGTGGTCACATTCCAACCCTCCTTATCAAATTCTACTATTACCCATCGTAACTAAGGGGCTTCATGCTACGTCCGTCCACGTAGTTGATGATTTGTTGTTCCATCTTTGATTTTGCCTCACGAAATATATCGATCTTCGCAATAGACAATCCTACAGCTCCTCGAGAAACAATCACTAGCAAGCTCCGACGAGCTGTTTGATTGTGTTACATTGCAAGACGATTCAAATGTTCCATGAAACTTCCGTCGACCATCTGCTCATCATTTAATTGGCTGTTTACCAGCATCAGTAGGCCTGGACCTAAGAGGATCACTTCTGTGGTTCTACGAGCAATATCCCGAAGATACGTGCGAAGAAGCGCTGGAATCTAGCTTTCTCGCTCTGCCATTTGTTCGGTGAAATAGCCATCGAGCGCATTTTCTTGCAGTCCACAGTTAGCACACTCCTTGAGAGGAACGTTTGCAAGCGTGAAAATGTCTAAGTTCTTGAATGCGAGCAAGTTGAATGCAAAGCAAAGATGCTAATAGTTGTTGTTTAGATTACGTAATGAGCTTCATTTATCAATCGTTTCTCCTGATGAAAACGTATTTTGTTGTTGGACCAGTCTTGAATAAGAAAGGCAACCAGAGAAATGCTAGTGAAATGCCAATCAGCCATTCAGTGATGCTTTCGCAGATAATAAGAAAGAAAATCACACGTTGAAAACATCCCGAAACTTTGCTGCCTCTGATATAAAAGTGGGCAATAAGAATTATCTCGAACTTCTTCAAACTCACTCCATGCCTCAATCGAAGAGGACCTTCAGTATGAAACATAGGGCATCAGAACTAGATAAGACGCCCACCTACACTGCGAGGACTGTTCAAGAATTCATGATAACAGAATAACGTGGAATTCATCACATCGGAGAAGTGACAACATGGTTCTCCCAAGTCAAGTCTGATGAAGTGCTGTGGAGTGTGCCAGCGATAAATTGCTGTTATAAGTATAATCGAAGCATCGATAGGTTGAGCAAATGCTCACTGAATCCTTGGGCCTACTCGAAACACCTATCTACGTAACAGAGTTAATGAGTTCCTAGGAAGTCTTCGGTCATGGGTCGACGCAGAAAGCGGCTACTCCAAGGGGTAATGTTTTTTCCGTGTTCGATAACCTTCACATACAGGGGTGGCCAAAAAAAAGAGACACTCAACCTCTGGCTAGGCACGGCACTAATGACACTTTGCTGAATTCAAACCAAATGCTCCCAATTGAGGACTGAAGAGCATACCCCGTACTGTTAGCAAACGCCATTATAGCCCTCTGAACCGACGACATCAGAAGAATTTACCTTGGAGACCTTGCGCGCGGTTCGAGCTCGACGTGGTCATCGACGGATCATGGTCCATTATGAGGCTATCAAGAGCCCTGGCCGGAAAGGAGTCTTGCACTGTTGGAGGTACAGTTTCTAGGAAAATATCCATCAGTTAGCCGATCGAAGAAAATTTGCCACTGCTTCGGAATGGAGCGATTAATGAAGTCCTCCTTGAGCTCGACGGCGACGACCGATGACGTCATAAGGAGAGCCTGCGTGTGCTTATGAAGGGTCATGTTAGGAGTACTATGCCTCAAAACTCCCGTCAACAGCGGCACCCTGGGGGAAGAAAAGTTTGGTGATGTGTGGTATGGGCAAAGTGTCTCTTTTTTTTGGCCACCCCTGTATATGATGGTGCTGTTGATTTGGGACTTTTCGGCCGCATTGGTTCATTATGACCAACTTATCTTGCAACCGTAATTTTTGCCCACCCTTGGCATTTTGTAAGGTTGGCCGCGGTACGACGAAGGGACACACGCGTAGAGGAGAGAATACGCGAAAGAGCATGCCGTACGAGAGGGCGCAAGCGCACGGTTTCTGCAAAACGGTCGACAAAAGGTCTCCCAGGATCCCTAATCAGGGGAGGTGGCCGATTCAATCGGAGTCTGAATTTTCATCAGAGACGACAAGTAATCAGCACCAAATTAGCATAACATAGTTATAAATATAAACAAGTAGAGCAAACTGTATGTCTCAACGGGAAATGTGTTTCATATTCTACGACCAGAATTCATCTCCTCATATTCTGCAGTGTTTGAGTATTTAAAATCCAGCAATAGCCGACGAGACATCGCCGGCTGCGCCTACTGGCGCGGCCACCCGGCCGATGCCACCGCTGAATCGTCATGCACCCGAAATACTGTTCTAGCCGCAGAAGGGATTACTCCAAAGGTGTAATCTGGCGTGTGCTAAAAGATTACAGGAGAAACTAAGAAAAGAGTCCCCTGCTCATGTAAAATGCATCACTATTATAAAATTGCTCATGTCACAGCAGTAGATTTTATGCCTCACAGGAGACTAGTCATATGGAAGTTCTACTGCACAGTATTCCTGAAATGATCATCGATAAGCATAAACAAGCCCTCTTCGTTTTCACTATCTTCAAAATATGAAGCCATTAAGCAACGATGACGAGATTACGAGTCGATGAAGGTCAGTTTGTGCGGTTTTTTTTTCAGCCTGAATCCAATTGAGTGAAATAGTCCATATTTTGTAATGACCGTTGGGCCAGAGCGGTTACTGACTGGATCCCTCGGGAGGTCAAACGAACACCTGGACGATTGCCGGCCTGATGTCAGACTTCTTCACGAAAGCTCTGAACGAAAGCAATGAAGGACCTCGTGTTCCTCGAGCGAGGAGGGTCCAGTGGACAGCTCTTGAACGCGACAGGGACGATTGGAGGCGTTGGTGGCACCCGCTCGAGCAATTCGATGATCAACGGGACGACAGGTGGTACAGGTGAATCAAAAGGTTGTCTACTCGATCGACTACTGACAAATAGGCTTCTGGAGACCGCGGTTCTGGCTGTACAGTGCGCCTGTGGACTTGCCGGCGTCACCTCATTATGGCCCACGATCTCAGTGAGCTGCCCTCTTGAACGAGGTCGATCGACCTCCATGGCTACTTGTGTAAGTTGAAGCTTCCTGGAGCACGAAAACTGATTTTGCTTCTACGGAGTCTGGCGAAAAGTGGACGCAATTAGTAAATCTTGTCGCTTGAAGACAACATTTCATTAGCCATGCTGCCAGTCGCGCCACCCTTACTTTCCAGTACAACTGCGTGCCTGCTTATTGTCTTCGACAAGCCCATTTACCCAGAATCAGAGAACGGGGATATACTCAAGGAGTGCACCATTAAGGTGTAGCCTCTCGCCCTCACTCATCCCACGCCTGAGCCCGCTCGATTACCGAGTATGAGTAGGAATCATAAATACTATGTACGTGGAGGTACATTTGTCGATGGCCTCAATGAACTCGAACGTTGCGCCATAATCGCGTGGCGCACTCTTTCGATGTCGTTCGTTCAGAAGACTATTAATTAATGAAGTAATTGATTGATTAGAGTGTGTTGTTAATCTGCAGGTGGAAAGATGCGGTTAGAGTTCAGCAAAGCTCTTCTAGTTCAGAGCTGGAAACGAGGGGGAATGAGTTGACTCCCCCTCCCCTGTATACATCAATATAGGTACTCATTAGCGGCCGAAGTGTTCCTTCGCACATAGCTGATTACGGGAGTAAGATCATCAGATGAAAAGGAGATGTAAAAAATGAGATGTACACGCCCAGTAATCACTCAACTGTTATGTAAACGATTAATTGACAATATTCGAGAAGGTATAAAACATTTGGAGCCAATGAACCCCCTTTTGTTATGGGTCACTCATTCTACCAGGTTTTTTTCGAAAGTTCTGTCGTTTTCTAACACTCCACATTTGGATGCTTCATTTTTCGTAAATCCGAAAAAATTGCTATCTTTATGGATATCATTTTGAAGCAGGGTGAGTAACGGTCGAGGAATTCTTCGACCACGGCTCTCTGTTGCGCGAGAGTAGTGTCGAGAGCTAATGTACGCACGGAGGGCACAACAGCTCGCGGGTGGCGGAAGTGAATGTCCGCGCGGGAGAGCGTGAAAGAATAGGCGAAAATCCTCGACGAGCCGCTGCCGTTGTTTTGAAGAGCTTTCCCTGCTATGTTCAACGCAGGGCTCAACTTTCTTCAAACCATTTTCTTTTTGCTTTTACAACAGTTTGAATACGGGATACTCGACGAGCAAGTTGGCATGTCAGCATTTTCTTTCTCTAGCTTCAAGTAGACCTGAAAGTAGCGGGAGCAGGTCAAGATATTAGCATTGCACTAGGCTTATCGTTTAATTGGCGCAAAATACGCTACATAGGAGTAGTTCAAAAAGTTCAAGTTATGTAACGAAATCGAGAGCCTTGGGTATGATGAGAGTGGTGGTCTGACGCCGGACATTGCTACCCATTAGCCAGAAGTTCTGATTAAGCTCTCGTGCGAAGGACCATTACAGAGGTTTTGCCCAACCTGGACATATACGGGGTGGAGCCAAGTCATAGAACTAGCTGGAACTCCAATAAATTTGATAGAGGTGAGGCGCGACAAATCACCAATTTGAAGGGTCGTCCATCAATTCAATCAATCGAAAAAGGAGTTTCATTCCTTTTATTCTGGGCCTCGTTTTTTTCTCAATCCTGCATTACTGACCACCTCCATCTTTGGTTTCCGGTGAGCTGCCTTTTCATCCTTAAATCCTCCTTTACTTGCAGAACAAATCTCGAGAAATTCGCCCAGCATTCAATAAACTAGGTACCTTGAATGTGAGTTTGAACCCGTCGTCCGAACTCGCCCCACCTTTCGCTTTGTGTATGATTTGTGGAGGTCAATTGACTTCATTCGAGCAGAAAGGCTCCCGCAGTTTTGGACAAGCTCCTGCTCCGAGTGTCCAGCTCATTCATTAGCTTCTTGGAATTTTGTAGAATGGTCTCTACGCGTCCCTATACGATAAGGAACTTTGCCAAGGGCAAAAAATGGTACATAATACCCCTTAAATAAGCTACCGCCAATTTAACAAAAAGTAAATGTTGTCCTGGGTGGGAAATTTCTTGGTAATTCGAGCAGTTTTCTTTAGGCACCATAAAATCGAAATAGAAAACTGGGGTGGCCCTATAAGTGCAAAACGCATAACTGATTTCATCATCTAGCAAAACGGCCATAAATCAACAAGAGCAGATAACTCACAGTGTATTGCCATGGTTCCACGTACGCCGCGTTGTTACTATGCCTCGCATCGTCGAGGGATGGATATGCCATTACTGAATAAGAAGTACTAGAAGACGTGAAAGTTGTTGTAACCACTGAGAAATAAATAGCATCATTTGAATTAAATGACTTTCAATCCGCTTCCGGAGTGAGTGAAAAAAAACCGACTCAAGCGGATTTAAAGGCAGTGAACACGATGGCTGGTGGGCGGGGCGACTTTGGGGACGTCAGTGAGCTGAGTGGTGGAGGGGCTTTAGAAGCCCACCCGACCACACCCCAGCGCGGTGGTTAATCTGTTTCCCCAATGACGCCTACTTACGTCATCAAAGCCGACCCACCCTACAGCCATCGTGTTCACTGCCTTTAATCGAATCACTGCTGAGGTACGCTTGGATGTAGCGGCTTTGTTATCCCGTAAAGAATCTTCTTCACATGAGAGCAGTAACTGCGATTATTGGAAGGCGGAGGCAATTCAGACACGTCGTTGCCAGAAATTCGTGGGTAGTGCTCTTTCAAGCCGAGACAGACATCCCTCCGCCCCTGCCATAGCAACAACTGTCTTCTGATACAATTCCCTTACAAGGGAGGACGTTCAGGGTGTGGGACGCTTTTTCAGAACGGTTTTCTGCATGCTGTAAGGGCTCTAACGTGGACTATAATACTGTGTTTCATTTTCGCTGAGCGACCCCCTGAAGGCCTGAAAAGGTCGAAAAAAAATTCTTTATAGATCGACGGTTTGTGAATGACGTTTCGGACTTGTAGAAAAGACCACAAGCGTACCGAAGGGTGCTATTTGGCGCGACAACTTCTTTCGGACAGATTGTGATAAAAATCTCAACGCAAAGGTTGTTGGTGGTCTTCGCAATGGACATGATACATGTTGTTGGCGCTGGCGCTATTCATAGCGAACTTGGGAGCTCCAACCTAAATGCAAAAATTTTGTCATCACGAGGGATTGAACCTCGGACCATTTTCTCATCATTTTTCGTGGTTCGCGGGGCCGCTCAGCGAAAATGGACCACGGTTTTGTAGCCCACGCACAAGCTCTTATAACATGGAGAAAACCATTTTGAGAAAGCTTCCCACACCCAGACCGACCTCCCTTGTTAGGGTCAATAGACAAGAATAAACTATGTACATAATGCCTTACAGGAACGATCATGAAATATAAATACATAAACACTTGTTTTTTGTTCAAGTAGCATGTGTTGGGGTGAGAACATTACACCTTTATTATCATTTTTTGTGAAATTGAGAAAAATTTTTATGCTCGCCTACCGGCAATCTGTGACATTTCTCCCTATAGCAACTGCTGAAAAATTGTGTTCTCATACACAAAGTTCAATTTTGTACAATGAAAAAGTCTACTACGTCTTCCGTCTGGGGAAGGTCCCAAAATAAACTTTTAGCAGCTGAAAGCACTAACAGGACCGATCCCACTATAGGAACGAACAGAGTCATAGATTTCACAGCGGCGCGCAGTTTATCTAGTTTATCACCGCTGAGCATGAAGAACCCACGGTCAACGATTCTTCGACTGGGCCTGCCGAGGTTGTTCTTGCGATTTTTGAAGTTCTGCAGGTGAAGACAGTGGGGCGGGGGAGGGTGGATAAAGTGAGGGAATAAAATAGCGGCGCAGACGTGAAACTCACTATTTCAGCAGACAATCAACCCCCTCCATTCTCGCCTCAGCCTCGATTTTGGGAAATTTTTGCGGGCGCATGGCAGGGGAGGGGAGATGATATTCGGGTCAACTTTTCTCTGCTCACGGACTGAAGGTGGTCATTGTTGTTTATTCAGCCTGAACCGTGCAACATGTCCAATTTTCATTGTATGAGCAATACGGTGCTTCACCATTTTGCTACATTCCGGGGGACGTGAAAGAATAGCCCACGGTGAGGTTTCATTCGGGGTAACGTTGAGTTGTTTGACCAGTTCTAGCATCATTCGTTCTCTAAAAGGAGGCAGTACAGGTCCCTGACGGCAATGAGAATTTCATTGTTCTTTCAAAGTCTTAAAGGCAAGATTCGAGATTAAAGTGATGGGGTATTTCATTCAAATGTGAAATTATGGGTGGGACGTGGACCGCCAGTGGAAAAAAAAGGTAAAAATGATGAAATACAGAGGAATTACGAGATTTTGGCTGTACGCTGCGGAGAAGTTCAAAGGCCAGCAGGGAGATGAGAGATAATGTGAGCGCGGACAGCGGTAGAGTAATCCGAGTGGAGAGAGCATAGCAGATCAACATTGCGACGCAGACAAGATATCGAGCGGTGGGCGGGGCGTGTCTCAACTGCCAAAATCCTTGGTGGTTAGCAACTTAGTGACGCGTTTGGATGCAGGAACGTGGCGCGTCTTCTGCAGTTGTGTCCCACGCACTTCTAGCCACACTAAGGGCTTATTAGGTTGGTCTCAGCCCGAATTTGCCTATAAGATAAATCAAACGAGGATGCTACGATGAACTGGATGTGGAAGAAAGGGAAAGGGATATGCTTGATATGCTTACTTCACAAATATGGCGGGCGCCAAGGAAGCGTGCAAGGGCATGTATCCAGAGGGCGCGGCCATCCCCACGTAGCTACCCTAACACTGGCGAGCGCCACCTGCCGTGGCGCAATCCGCCTCCAAGTGAAGGACACGGGCTACGATTGGGTAAATGCGGATACAGTTATCGCGCTCTTCACTTTGAACCTTTCATATTGAGCGGCCGTATCCTTGACTTTTTTAGAAAAAGCGAAATCAGTGAAAAGACGATGTTTGTTGGCATGATACCAATTATCGGGATCAACACATACAAATGAGCTCGACTTGGTTACTGGCGTCCAAAGCAGAAATCAAAGGGAGTCAGAATTCTCCCTTGGATTCTTCTTATCTAGTGCACGCTCCACCACCTCGACTTGCAGCTCCAATGAGCAACGATTGCTACATCCGCTTCTGAAGGGAAGCCCCGCGGACATGTAGAGTTGACTAAGGTCATCCATGACAATAAAAACAGTATGCAAACACAGAGCTTGGGCCCTTCCCGCGGCTCGGAAGTGTCTAGACAAAGGCCCTAGGGTTTTGTTAATGAGCTGCGGTGATTGCATCTATGCCACGCCCCAGCACG
>KZ345570.1:118354-131086 GCA_002352805.1 Teladorsagia circumcincta
ATGCACTATTTGCATCCCAGATCACAAAATACACGCTGCAACTCGTCCGCCGACCCGCTTGCGTTTCTGCCTCTTCGCCGCGAGATGGGCCTCCTGTCACATACCCCAAATGAGGTGGCAGGTTTATTATCAGAAGCAATATCCAGCATCCAGATGCAAGATTGAGAAATGCTCACCTGATCACCATTAATCAACTGTTTGACAGCTAATTCGACCTTCTTGCCAGAGTTGGTGTACTAAAGTGCTAAGTGTTACGACATATTTCGAAAATGTTTGTGTGTCATTCCTAGCACTAAAAGCACAGGTCGCGATCGAACTAGTGTGTCATTTTGATCAAAAATTATTTAGGAAGTGTGGAGAGGAACGTTGCTGGAGAAAAAACAAGAAACAAGAAACATCATAAACACTAGGTATTCTTGTGAGGTCGACTGCGGTACGACGGAGGGACAACGCTATCGCGAGAGCACTTCGCAGAGGGGCGCATACGTTACCTTTGCTGCGTGCGATTTTGATAAGAATGACAGTGGTTGCAGCGGACAAGCGAGAGCACTAGCTCTCTTCTCATGCCCTTTCAATTCGCGACAGAACCAGCATCCCAGTGAAGGAAATCCTGCTACGTTAATCAGGAAGAGAGCTCCTCCAAGCATCTAAAAATTATCGCGACCCGTGCCTTTCAAGGTCTAGATTAATGAAAGCGAGAGAATGAAAATGGAAGATTTCTTCATCTGATCGTGGGAAAAAACGCTGTCCATGAATCACCAAATTTGCAAAACCAAATATGTCTACAAACTTACTGGAATATCTGGCACTGCATAAATGGCATTTGGAACATGTCGTGGAGACATCATCGTTCTTATCTGGATGCAAATGCGCCGTTTCAAATCCTCGGTTAGCGTGAAGTGTTCAGCCATTTTAACGAATAAAAGGATGTGTTCCTCGTCGAAATCAGGACTAAAAATATCTCCAGTACAAATCGGTCAAACTGGAGGCGGTTGCGATGTTGATAGAAAAAGAAATGTATCCTAGTGGACCAATGCTGGTGTTCTTCTGAAGATTCTTCTAAACCAAATCGAAAAAACTACTAACAGCATTGAAGGTGGCACCCGGTGGGAACAAATTCAATATTTCAAAGTATTTCAATGATCACCCTGTCGAACCCTACGTTTGCAAACCAGCGTCATTTCAAAGCAACAGTCCCAGGAGGGTCGAAGTGGGCGTGGCGGACAAAGTTTGCAACACCTCTTGCCAGGCGTGAAGATCGCGTGATTGGTTGCGTAGGCATTTGCGATCGTTTTGAGACCACAGGGACTATTTGGTGTCGGTTCACGATGCAAAATGTGATCGTGAACGAAGCTCTACGGCTGGCAAAAGGGAGTCCGACTTTTACCCGCCACGCCCACTTCGACTCTGCTGTGAGTGCTGCTTTGAAGGCAGAATTTACGACGAAAAGCAACCCATTCCTAATTAAATTAGGGATGGCGAGTGGTACCAGAAAGGAGGAAATACCATGAGAAACGGCTCAGAACCCGAGAAATGGGACCCATTCACCTCCTCTTAATCTCGGCATTGATGCCACTCCAATCGTTGTGCCCTCTTCAATGTAACGCTCTCTCTGCTATCTAATCACTCGCCGCGTATAGATCTGCAGCGAGTGATTGTATCATCGATGGGCGTGGATCGCCAAGTGCGCCAAGAGTGAGCCATGTTAGATCGCCAAGGTCAAATCTTCCGCTGCCGAGTCCGCCTCAGTCTGCACCCTCAGGGAATCCGCCTGTCTCCCCACTAGGCAGTTTCTTCCTTCCTCAACCTTCAATCTTTCCGTGAAGTCCTCTGTTAAACCCATTTCCCGCTCGTTTTAGTGTATGACAATAAAGAGAGATGCAGCCACATAATCCCACTAACTTGTCGTTCGCTGCACGCTGGCACTAACTCCGCAGTTATTTAGGTGGAGATGGAGTAGAGGTAAGAAGGTCGCTATTACAAGCATGGTCCAGAGATAACCCTGAGATAAATCGCCAGCTAAGCCTCTGACTGGTTGCTTCCAGAGGCCACAGCCGTAATGCGAAACATACTGATAGGTTTTTGCAATTTTTAAGGTGTCGAATCGAAGCTGAAAGGGCTCCTGCCCTCCTTTTAATTGTCGATTGCGATTCAGTTTCCCCTTGTTCACTTGGTACCTATAATTATAGCTATAGATCTTGCGACATTCCTGTTCGCTTTTTCCTTTCACACTCTTTCGATAATCACGTCCCTGCGGTACTAGGTATTTTCTGATCACATATAAAGCGCACCAATGAATTCGAGCGTCTGAAAGAGGTACCGCGTGGGAAGAGTAGCAATCCCATGAACAAGTTTGCATATTTTTTCTTTAATTTGACAGGGCAGGTATAAATGGAGCACAACTACAACAAATCTTGCATAGAAATCGCAATACACCGTTACGACATTATAGCGATCTGGCCTGGGTCAAAAACGATAAGTTCCTCACCCCCCCCCCCCGTTGGACAAATATGGCAGCGCCTAGTGAATACTGAGGAAACATTGCGCGAATTTTTTAAGAGAGGACGGAAACTCACACTATCTGTCCCGCTACAATGCAGTCATCAAGTTCAGCAAACGTTTCGACGACAGAATAAATCTCGGCAGTACCTATCCGCACACCACCGCGATTGAGAGTTGCATCGCTCCTTAAGACATCTCATCAAAAGAAGCTCTCTCTTTCCAATAGTACTTTACCTATGCCTCAGATTTTGCGAACCGAGTGATTTGCTAGCGTCTGCGGTCACGTCGCGGCCAGCAATCGCTCTTTGGCTGGCATTGCAACGCAACCGCGGACGCTAGCGAATCGCTCAATTCGCCAAGTCTGACATCGGCTTCAAGGGGAATTGCAATTAACCGAGAACCAGAACATTAACTAACCTTCCTAGCATTATCACTCCACCCGTCTTACTATTGATCTGACAGAAGTCGCCATGTGCCCATACACCATCAAACCTAAATTCCAACATTGAAATCTTAACAAGGGAAATGCAATATCAAACAAACCTTTCGAAATAGGCTTTCTTGTAGCGTTCATAGTTGGTATCTCCAAGGAAGTGGGAAGGCATAGAAGGAAATGGCGTCAAGCAAACCAACTCTCCCTGTTTGTCTTCGACAGCGTTACCTGAGATTTGCCCTATATTATTCTGAATGAAGCCGAGAGGTATTGTTTTTTCAAACCGCTGCATCACTCCAAAAATGCGCGTTACATTAAAACCATCTTGTGAGAAACTCTTTTCAAAATTGCTGGAAAAAGCTGGTGTCTGAACTCTCGCTTTGATTGATTTTGACTGCGATCAAACCATTGGGAGATAGCAATACCCACATCATAACCCCTACCACCATAACTTACGACGTAGTCCGCGTTTCTTTTTCATGGATAGAAGGCGGGAGTAGCAATAACTGAGTAGTAAATCACGCCCTTCATGAGGGTACTATTTTTACCCGCCTTCGAAAAATATCTCTAATTGCACGGGTCTCTAAACGACTGACACCATTGGGCTCAAGATATGGAGGGCTCGCACTTTATCTAACGTGTTTTCAAAAACTGCAGTATAACTGGTACACCCATATACTCTCCATTTCGGAAAACGAGAAGAGCGTCGAGTGCAGAGCACACACCACAAGTGACGACTGCAAAAAGTCACGCTTTTCTTGGCTGTTGTCACTTGTGGGTTGCGGTCTGCACCCAAAACTTGTCGTTTCAGGAAACAGAGTATATTTTGAATTTTTTAATTCTCCTTATAGAGCACCCAGCTTCATTTTCCCATATGTTGCTTTAACATTGCTAATAAAACACGCTAATTACGAAGTGATCCGAGTTTCCGTTTGTGATGTGCAACCATAAAACTCCAACAAGGCGCTGTGCGAAGGGTTCTCGAAATTTTCTTGAGGTTTCAAACTTCAAACGAAGAAAGCGTTAGCGGGTACCGCCCATGTCCTCCATTTTTTCTCGCGCTTGCGCGACTTCTCCCAAACTAATCGCATTTATTCATTTGCTGTTTACAAGTATATTATGGATCATACTATAACATAACTGTAAACAATAAGGTTCACCGTGTGGTCAAATATGCCTCACTTTTGCAGAGGTCTCATGGGCAGTAGATAAAAAATAGTAGAAGTAAATAAAGCTTATACAGATGGCAAAATTTGTGTTTTTCCTGGCGCAACACGACGAAAGTGCGCATGGCGTCCATTACAGAGGGAAAGGGAAATTTGCTTTCTCAACAAACTTACACATTCCTCTCATAGGCATACACCGCTACAACCCATTAAGGTGGGATTCTGCATGGCGGCAAAAAGCCTAACGTCAAGCGAACGGTAAGTACAAGAGGAGCTGTTTGGATTCTCCCCACTTCCTACAAGTGAAGCATCCCAGGAAGCCATGGACTTCAGACATAAGATGTACACCACATATGCGTAAAGGAAAGCAGATCACAAATCTGCCACTCATATTTCTGGAGGAAGTATAGTTTTTTGCAGCCATGGTACCATCAGCAATCTTTTCGTTGCAGTGGGAGCCGTCGTAGATGGAAGTTTTGTGACGAAATACTCTTGAATGTCTCTCCATACGACTTTTCCATTAGTTTCCGACCCCCCCCCCCACCGTTCCTTCGGCCAAATACGACACCCTCGTTGTTCTTCGCCCAATGGACGGTTGACCTGATTGACACGCCGGGTCTGGCTTCCACCCCCAGATACGACATATTGGAAAGCTCCTTCCTGTAAGAGCAAGATGTGCATACTCTGTTCTTTGACGCTTTACCCGAGTCACGCATTTGGTGTTGTTCCTAACTCAAGACTACCTTGAAGGCAAGATTCGGGATGAAATTGATGGAGTATTCCATTCAAATGTGAAATTAGGGGTGGGAAGTGGACCGCCAGTAAAAAAAGGAAAAGAAGGATGAAATAGGAGGGAAATACGAGCTTTTTGCTCTACGCTGCGGAGAATCTCAAAAGGCCGGCAGGGAGATGAGAGATAATGTGAGCGCGGGGAGCGGTAGAGAACTCCGAGTGGAGAGAGCATAGTATATCAACGTAGCAACGCAGACAAAATATCGAGCGGTGGGAGGAGCGTGTCGCAATCGGTGGAGTGTGTCAAAGTCCCTAGCGCCTAGTGTCTTGGTGACGCGTTTGGTGCAGAAACGTGGCGCGCCTTCTCCAGTTGCGTCCCACGCACTTCTAGCCACTATAAGGGTTTATTAGGTTGGTCTGAGTCCGAACTTTGCCTTTAAGGAAGCCTCGATGATGGACAATATTCTAGCGTTGCCGACAATTCGCTAGTACTACCATTGGTCCTCGCTTCCTAGGCATTTTGCAAAGCCTCCTTGTCCACAGCAATCGGACATCCAGAACGAGGTTACTCATTGTACAAATTCCTCCCTGAATAAAGCGCAGGTATAACCGCGAATATTGAGTGGGGATGTGATGGCTTCCTTGAATGCAGCCAGATGTAGACGACATCGGGTGTCAAAATGTGGTTTTGTAGGCACTCATAAAACATTCACTGCAGTCATTGTTGCTTTACGCGCTTGGATGCGAAATCCGTCCAATTTATCTTCTAAGAACCCTAGAACAGAATGAACATCTCGATAAAAACGTTTTCCTCCACCTGATATTATTGTGGCCATTGAATACAGATGCAAACTCCGTTGCATACAAGGTGATGTCGGGAAAATTAATGTAGTCACGGAAAGGTGACGGTAACAGCCACCTGCACAGCACAAGCCTCGGGTTCGAGTCCCGGATGAGGAATACGTTCTTCCCTCATTGAGCACTCTTGTTAGAGTATGATAGAGAGTTAGTTCAAAGTTATAAAAAAATAATGAATTGCAATCAGTAGGTACACAAGACGATGACGTCTGACTTAAAAGGACTCGGCTTCTTCCCAGACAAGATTTTCCCGTGGAATGTGTGGGACTCATGAGCTTACACTACTTCTTGTTAGCTCAATAGCTTTTTTCGTCATGTTTCTTGTCACCTCGGTTCAAGTACCTACCACTGTGGTCGAAAGCTTTGACGTCCATTCCCAAATACAGACACTGGCATTCCCCAGGATGTACTGGTAGGGATAGAGAGCACCCCATAAAGCAACCAATTATGTCAGTGCCGCCAGATATAGAGCCGATGATAGCCTGAAATCATGAAGTCGTTGTAACAAGTTTGAAGGGGAAAATAAACAAGTGAATAAAAACTTGAAAAAAGAAATGAATGAGCACTTCATGCAATTCACAGTGTTATAAGCAGATTTTCGAGCCGGAACTTTGTAAAGAATTTATCACCCAAAAGCTGAGCAGGAAAGGATGATGGGTCGAAGTGGCCATATGGGATGAGACAAACATCATAGGGGGTCCTGGACACTAGCCTCGAATCCGTTTTCCAAATCTGCCAAACGATTCTCTGAGCAGAGTTACAGAGTCTCTCCTTTTTTACACTCTTAACCATAGTTAAGAGTCGGCTACAGTATTAGCAATATTTGAGCAAAGCAGAGTGGAGCTTCAACTGTTTGTTGGTGGCCTGGTGTTTAAAGCTGCGGCTTCTGGAATAGACGTCACGGGATCGGATCCCAGGGTCGTTCTCTCTTTGCTTTTTTCACAAGTGATCATTACACAATAGATCATGATTCTTTTATCTTTGCTTAATCGTGGTTTGTTCCCGACGAGTATGGGACCATTCATTTCGAGCTTTTCCCCAATTTCCATAGTGCTATCGGCTTTCGATTGACAGCCAGAACAAAGGGATGTTCGGCACAAGAATAATATGAACATATTTTCTCACGCTTATTTTTGACAAGTACAGCAAGGCGCATACAGCGATATACATCTCTTCTTCAATGGACATAGCAACCTGGTATCTATTTCTTGTAGGGTGAATGACGGACACATTAGCTGACAATGGTAGGGAAGTCTCGCATACTGCATATGAGGATGAGCTGATAGAAAACTTCGGAGGAGAGAAAAGCTCACCGGCGCGCGAACGCGAGCGCGTGCTGGTGACGTCAAAATGACGTCACAGCTGCGGCAGGCTCGAGGAAGCAAGCCACTTCCGCTGCCACTTCGCTAAAACAGTGCTAGGTTTCTGGCACTACACCAACTTGCTCAATCAGTTGTGACGTGAGCGAAAGAATGTGTTATGAAAAAGTACCATCCTCACCCTGGAAATTGAAATTTTTGAAAATGTAGAGCAAAACGGCTTGAGTGCAAATCCTATAGATACACAATCAAGTTGCAGTTGATCAACACATTTACATAGCCCCTTGTACGTGTGCCTCGGCAACTTTTTGTTAATTTCTTTCACAATCATCAAGACTTTTCAATAGTTTCACTATGGTGATTGTGCTAATCCATGTTCATTCTTCCACATCGATTCCTGCTTACTTCTACTGATTACACAGTGAAGTAAGAGTGCGGTAGTAGCACCAAATGTACAAAAGTATTAGTGGCGGAACTGTCTATTGCTTCTACCTCGCCGCCGCTGTGACGTCACCAACACGCGAACGCGTCCGCGCCGCCGGTGAGCTTTTCCAAGGAGCCAGAAAACTTCACTCATGATCAGAAGGAAACTGTTTGCATAGTAACAAGACAAGAAAAGCGTTTCATAACCGCAAACAATGGTTTACATGAACGCAAACCCACCCCAGGGCTGATGCTGCTGTTGATGAATTCGAATGCAGCAGCTTTCAAGGGAGAGCCAGTTGAATAGACCAAGCGTATGCATTTCAAGTCGTAGAGCGATTCTGCAATTCGAATTCTTGTCAGAAGTTATTTGCATGATATCTGCACATCGCACATCAATTCAGGGAGAGACCACAAGTTTTCGATGATAAAAGTGTTATGCTAGACCTTGACCTGAGTTGCAGCTCTAAAATGTCTCTAATTCGGTACATTAATGATAGACCTCAATACCAAAGCGCTTTTTGACCAGTCTTGTAGCAACAAGCTCTCACTACTGCAAGCTCACCAAGACCTATAAATGACCCAAAACATCAAAAGTACCTAGTGAATAATAGTCAGAAACTAAAAGAATTGCCGCTTTAAAGGCAAAGTTCGGGCTCAGACCAACCTAATAAGACCTTATAGTGGCTAGAAGTGCGTGGGACGAAACCGGAGAAGGCGCGCCACGCTCCTGCACCAAAACCCGTCACTAACACGCTAAGCGCTAGGGACTTTGACACGCTCCACCAATTGCGACACGCTCCTCCCACCGCTCGATATTTTGTCTGCGTCGCAATGTTGATCTGCTATGCTCTCTCCACTCGGATTTCTCTACCACTCTCCGCGCTCACATTATCTCTCATCTCCCTGCCGGCCTTTTGAAATCCCCCGCAGCGTAGAGCAATAAGCTCGTATTTCCTCTGTATTTCATCGTTTTTTTTCATTTTTTTCCTCTGGCGGTCCATATCCCACCCCTAATTTCACTTTAAATGGAACACCCCATCAATTAAATCCCGAATCTTGCCTTTAAATTGAAAATCACAGCTTTGTTGAATGTTTTGTGAACTGAGTCAAGCATATTCCCTCAAAAGAATGTATGAGCACAATGGCCAGCAACACATGCTATACATCATGCTCCCATACTGACTAATTTTGGTGAAGAATTCTGTGAAGGGAAGCCCCATTCCTCCGAAACCGGAACTGAAACTGGGGCAGTTACTGGTTCATGTGAAAAGCAATAGTTCTTCGCATGTCTCCCGTAAGTTCAATGGCATTTGAGTGGTGTGGAGCAGGCAGTCTTAACCAGCCGCTGAATATCCTCACGCTTAGGAGTTATACAACTTATTCGCTGGATGGTCGCACTTTGTCCTCTACAAATGAACATTTTGGGCCGAGCGCTCACCTGAAGGACAAATGCTGAAAGAAGTACAGCATCACAATAATGTTGATCGGAGAAGATACTACGTCCAAAACTTAGGAGGTCAGCCAATACTCGCCACATGCCTCCATAACCTGTTAAACTTGAACCACCAAAACGACCATGTTCGATAATGGTTTTAGGTGCCTAACGTGTTCTCATTTCTCAGCATATAAGATGGGTCCAGAATAATCATTCAAATTGACTTCTCTAGTAAAAGAAGAGCACATGACCTCTTTCTTCCATTTGGTCCATTCTCAAGCTTGCGCCACCATCGCACTATCGCAAACGGTCTCACCGATACGCGTGTGTTAATGAGACACAAGGTACTGGTGGTCAGACAGAAAGGCCATCTCCATGCGGTCACTGTGCCACCATTCAGTGTTGGGCTACTTGTCGTAAAATTCTGTGGCGGTGGTTACACATGCAGCCACAGCCTGATGTAAATCGATCCTTGCCTGCTGCAAAACGCGGGGTCCATCCAAAACGCAAAAAAAAACGGCTGAGATTAGTGCCCCAATATCGCCCGCTTGAGCAGAAGCAGGGCCAAGCGGGGGTCGAGGAAAACTCGAGATGCGAACCCCCCCCCCGCACGCATACGACCCGGTAAGAAATGTGATTGTTCTTGCAAGCATGAGGCTACCTTTGAGCATCTTACCTGCTAGAGGAACACGTTAAAAATTGAACACCTATTTACTAACAACTACTTTCTTTGGAACGGGCAAATTTTATCCGATACAAAATCTGGTAGTTTCCCGCTAAGTACTTTCTGACGAATACTAAGTTTGTAGAAAAAGTGAGAAAACAGCGTTTCTGGATAAGTAGTGAGGAAATTCTTGGGAAGCACGAATTTTGAATGCTTTCGAAAGCAATAACTTCCTCCCCCTGCATCAATTCAGAAAAATTAATATAGCGTTATAAACGAGGAGATCGACTTTGTACATTTCAGAAAGCATAACCTCCTTTGGGTGCATAAATTCAGAAAGGTTCACACAGTGCTGTTAACCAGATGATTGCTCTATCCAATGCTACCTAAAAAGCGCTGTTGAGGATACCTGCTCGAATATCTAGAGATTATTCTTTGCTGCATTTCACTCATTCAAAAACCATAGCCTTTTTCGTGGAGTTTTGTTTGGAATTCACAGGTTTCTGCTTTCTGATAAATGTGGGAATGCACTAAAGTTTCATCTCAAATGGTTACGTGTTAAGAAATGAGCGCTGAAAACTGTATTTATTATAGTGCAGCCATGTTGAACAGTCCGTTCCGGGATTTTTGAAGCTTTTCCATTCCATATCTCCTCTGCAGGGAAAAGGAATTGGACCGTATGACATTACTCGAGTCTCTCAGGTGACGGTCGTGCACTCGACATCCAGCGACATCCACCACGAATCGCATCTGGTGATTTTCCAAATGGGCTACAGCTACTTTGATCTGAAGAGCACAGCGCTTGCAACTTCCGCCCTCCTTCTCGCACTGGGCCTAATACGAGCCCGCTCATCGAGGACTCCTCAACCCAAGCTTGACCCAGAGCAGTATGACTGAATGAATGCTCTCAGTTATCCTTGGAAGGACAGCTCATAAGGTAGTATGGACATGTCTGCAGCCAGGTCTGCGCGTGAGTCCGCAGCCTGACGCAGAGCTATTTTCTCAGACTCCAGTAAGACAGGCAATGGCATGATTGTGCAGTGACTATATACCACACCATCAGTACAACCCTACCGGTGTCTTCACTGCAGACGAATGACACATATGTTTTTGAAAAAAAATAGAAACTGACGTACTGAAATCAACGTTCATTTTCAAATACTCGTCATATAACTTTGCACCCATTCCGATGATTGTGGACTTTGTTATCGAAGCGACCTGAAATATAGCAGTGATCACGAGGAGCCTATGGTGGAATCCACTTTTCTTCCTACGTGACCGATTCCAGGAAAGCATTGCGATCTACGCGGACCAATACCTCGCCTTCTCATGCCTGACTTTAGTTCACACTACACGACGAGCGTTATTATTTTCAATGATCGGCTACGTATTCCATAGTAGGGAGAAGAATGAGAATTTCTGTGAGGAAATCCCAACTTAAACTGGAAAACGGAACTACGAAAATGTGTAGAAAATTTTGCATACGGTTATGCACGCGCTCCGCCAACCAAGAGTGCGCCTCCGTTCATTTCACGTGTGCTCTACATGCCACAGACTCGCTCTTTTTCACCATTCTCTTCTTCTTCCTACGCAGAGTGAAAATCGCTAGAGGAAACGGCAACGGCTCGTCGAGGATTATCGCCCATTCTTTCACGCTCTCCCGCACGAACACTCACTCGCACCACCTGTGAGCCGTCTGTGCCCTCCGCGCGTACATCACCTCTCGACACTACTCTCGTACAGCAAAGAGCCGTGGTCTAGAAATTCCTCGACTGTTATTCACCCTGTTCCTAGGCCGTCTTATAGCTGCATTATGAGTGTTCATGGCAAGCACCGCCCGTCTCATGGACACCCCGCCCACCACGGGCGGAGCGTCTATGAGACGGGCAGTGCTTACCATGAACACTCATAACTTATGATCTCGCAACTGTGATCAACATTTTCAACGCAGCGTCTAGGCAATTCAGGGAGCGAATTAGAAATTCTTGCCCCACACACCGCCCGTTCGGCGCATGTGCCGGCCAGCGGGTAGGGTTCCGCTCACTTATGTGTATTTTGCACTTTTTGTCCCATGCCCCACTCATTCCAAACTTGACCCGGGTTCTCCTGGTAGCTTTTAGGTAATACTGGATTTCGTGAAAGACAAACACACGAGCAGACAGGCGAAGCTAGTTGAAGCAAGTAGGACTTCCGACCCCTCGGGATTAAATCGACCTTTTAGCTATGATTCCAAAAAGAAGAAACCCATTTGGCTCTTTTTTCCACATAACGGAGATGATCTACTTGGCCTTGCGACCGAATACAAATCAGTGCTTTCGCCACTATTCCCGAATCACACATTCATGGGTCTACCTGGATAGTTGACTGCCCCATTTCCCGAAGTTAGGTCAAAATAGCAAAGTTCGCCGGCAGCCTTTCTTTATAGGTGACTTGGCCCTCGATTATGCAATGATCGATATGAACAGAAGCCCACCATTCAAAGCAACAACACCAGATCGAATTGGTGAGATAACAATGGTTGATAAGTTAATAATGAGGGCGAGGAAACGTCTAGGTCTTTAGACGGGTTTTCGAAGGTAGCCGCACCAGTGCGATGGGGAGACCAAAAGTAGACCACTTCGCGTAGCACGTCATCGTCAACTCGTCCGAAATAGGCACCCAGCACAAGCGCTGCATGTAGCAATAATTCAAGAGACGCAAAGCAAGATATTGAACACACCTTAACAAGAATGTGAGGATCAGGCTCCAGTGGGCTTTCATCAAATAGAACAATAGATCCACCGCAGTAAATGAACGACATCAACCTTGAAAAAAAAAACAGCAGTGCGAGTACTCCCTCAGCTTTATGTTGTTATTAATCTCAAATTAATCATACGACAGTGGTTTTATCTTCATCCTACAATTTTGTCAAAACACCGCATGACACGGCTCCCCCTGGGGCCGGGTGCAGCAAGCCCCAACTAGGGGATGGGTCCCCAAAACTCTGCCTCTCTGGACTCCTCCCCTATTCTTGACCACGAGGGTCGCGTTATCGACAGAGCAGACACGCAGAGTTTTGGGGACCCATCCCCTAGTTGGTGCTTGCTGCACCCGGCCCCTGTTCTGCACGAATTTGGGAGGGGTCGCGGCGAACCTGCGGCGAACGCGGCCGAGCGGTCGTCAGACTTGCCTGAGTATTCGACGCCACATTACGTATC
>KZ345572.1:53434-64367 GCA_002352805.1 Teladorsagia circumcincta
TACATCAATTACTATTCGACCGCTAAATTATCCAGCCTTTCGATTCATGATGGTTGTTTACAACACCAGTTGAGCTCCGCACTCTACCGCGCATATCAAACGGTGAGCTTCAGCAAAACAAGGCAGCCTATTGAAGGTCAGCCAACGCATTTCACGGAGCATCTAATCGTTGGGTTCTTTAGCGGCGGAACCCAACGCTGCACAGGCTATTTACTTTCACCGAAGCCTACCATGTCATGCACGCGGTAGTGTGCGGAGCTAAACTGGTATTAAATAAACCGCTAACTTGGTGTGTCGGTTTGTACGTATGTGTGTCTGCATGTATGTATGTCCTTCTGTCCGTCCGCAAAATGAAAGGGAACTCATGGTAGACAAGCCGCTCACAAGATCGGTCAGCTCGCAGGACTTGAGCTATCGATGCTTTGCAATGGCATGATTGTGATGGCATCCTCAACGGCTGTATAAAGGCTTACTAAGTACACTCTCAATTATTTCACACGATGCTGAAGTGGCAGCTGGAGGGGAGTGGAGGAGGGTGGGGGGGAGGTAATTGAGGATAAAAGCCAACAAACCACAGCGACATCGTCTAATAATGTCACTCTAATCAGTGATTCTTCAATGCCGTCTACCATATAGAACACCTTCTTTGTGCACACGCATCCCACAGGAAGTGTTGGTGTCACGAGGAAGGGAGCACAGTGGAAGGTGTAACGCTCACGAAGGGAACGAGTAGCGGCGATTGCCGGGGACCAATCTGGTATCATAATAATGCAACCTGCTACTCTGTGGAGAATACGGCCTTGAGGAAATCGTGATCAGTGGAGCCAGTCGGTGATCAGTTTGGTCCTGTTGTACTCTCCCATTGAAGCCAAGCTGCCGTGGTTTGGGAGCGGCCGCCCTCTTAACTCTCCGAACCCGACGCATCGAGGTGGTTAGAGGATGGAAGAGCGACCGCTCGCGAGCCATGTGGCTTGCAGTATTCCTCAGACACACGTCATCCTACGGGTCCTTCCCGGGGAACACGCTGGTTTCCCTTTCGGCATGACCTCCGCTCCCCGGCATCACAGCACTCTAACCCAGAAGAAGGGGGTTGGAGACAACGACCCGCGGGCAAGGTCCGCTGTTGGCCCAGGCCTTCCCAGCCCAAGGTCCAAAGGCTCCCTTGCCCCGGCTACAACCTCGCAATGACAACAGCACGCATAAGAATAAGTAGTCGGGCCCCAGCCCTGATGACTTTCTATATTAACTCTCACACAACATGCTACACATTATATACACTCACGTTTATTGGCGTATATTGGCGGCAACAAACTTGACGTCCACTCCATCATCCTGCCGTTCCGTGCTTGGAGATGCCGAGCCATCGCGTCGTCCTTCCAGTAGTCCGTCGTCCATCAATGGGCACCCTGCCCGCTACCTAAAGAGCCTGCAGCCGACAACGTCCATCGGGTGTGGCGGACGCTGACCTAGCGGCATTCCGACCAGATGGACCAGCATGCTCCACCATGCTGCAGAGTTCCAGTGGCATTTCAAGCCGTCCGGCTTCCTCGCGTTGCCCGGCCACATCAACGTTCTCGAAAGGAACGAAGTGCTCCCACTGGCAGAGGAGCCACACTTAAGTAGCCTCGGCTGGAGACGAGAACGGAGTTGGAGCATGCCCTCATAGTCGATGCATGCCGCACAATCACGGTCGAGCGCGGCAGAACCTGCGGTACGCCGGGACCACGGTCTGAACCGTAGCCCAAACGGCAGTTGTCAACTTGCTGTGTGACCACCACCCTCAGGCGTTTCAGGTATACATTGATAGATGCCTGCCCTTGAGGAGGCTCGGAAAAGAAACCCCACGAATTGATCCAATAATCACAAGAATGCAGTAAGAGTTCTGTCAACATCTTCTCTATCCCGTTCCATCTCCGGCGGCTGAATTACGCCACCTTTGCTGATGATAAGTGATCGCCATTAGCTAACTAGGAAAGGATGGTAGGTCGAAGTGGCCGTTTGAAATGAGATGTACACCGATTGATGCGTCTTTGAGGCTGTCTCCAAATCTGCTTTTCGAATCTGCTAAACGATTCTCTGAACGAAGCCATGAAGCAAAACAGCACAACGGCAGTGGGCGGGACTCACGCGAAAACGTCGTAGGATCGGTCCCTTATCGTGGTTACTGTTTTCCATTCTTTAGGGAAACAGCTAAAACGGCTTCCGCTGGCCTTATTAACTGAATTTCTGAAGAAAGCAAAACAGCAATCACGATAAGGGATCGATCCCACGATGTTTTGACTGTGAGTCCCGCACACTGCCATTGCGCTGTTTTGCCTAATAACTCTGTTCAGAGAATCGTTCAGCAGATTTGGAAAGCAGATTCGGAATCAGCGTTCGAAGGCGCATCAAGTGGTGTACATCTCATTTCAAACGGCCACTTCGACCTACCATCCTTCCCTTGTAAGTCGGCCAGAAGAGGCTAAAAAGCTGTCAAATTCGGCAGAACGCTTTGGTCCACATATGGAAAGCGAATCGCGAATTAGTCAAGGTGAAATGCTACCCGGCTTCGGCCTTGTAGCAGGGCAGGTCTCCTGTAATCAACGCCTGAACTTCAATACAATTCAATACAGTATGTTCGTCGCACGATCACCGAGGCTACGTATTTTGAACACGGTTTTAGATTCTGAAGCTCAGTTGAGAAGTAATATACGAGATCCACTGCGGTGATCAGCTTCCTCCCTAAGGCCGACAATTCTTCTTGCGATTCAGAGAAAAAAGTCGAATAAAGCTGTCGACTTCTGGGGAAGAGGAATCGATCCCTCCGGTGACTCGTTGGCAACAAGTCACTTATAGGCATGGTCCATATATTGATGATAGATATTGCATTTTATTAAGATAACCAGTTTAGCTCCGCACCCTACCGCGTGCATGACACGATAGGCTTTGGTGAACGTGGACAGCCTGTGGAGCGTTGGGTTCTGCTACTGAAGAACCCAACAATTAGTTGCTTCGTGGAACGCGTTAGTGTACCTTCGATAGGCTGCCATGTTTTGCTGAAGATCACCGTTTGATACGCGCGGTAGAGTGCGGAGCTCAACTGGTGTTGTAAACAACCATCATGAATCGAAAGGCTGGATAATTTAGCGGTCGAATAGTAATTAATTGATGTATTGGTAATGAAATGGAAGTACCTAGTAATCACTGCAATATTTCATCAACCCGACTGTACATTCCTAGGAACTCAAGGTAGAGTAGTGGTTGGGTGGCGATGACGCCATAAACAAAATGAAGTTGAAGTAATGTGAAAAAACACGTTTCTTATCTAGAGTCGGGTTTTGAGTGACCTCTGCATTTTTACGTATTTATTATCAGCCGCTATCAGTTGTTGCCACTTTCTGTCCCTCACCAAACATGCTCCCGTCCCACCCTCTGCATCACTTGTTTGAAGCAACGCCTTAGTGCTGCTGGGACACTCGCAGTGAATTTCGTGAAATTTGCCTTCAAGCGCCTCTTATCAGCTCTTATCGCCCGTTCCTCACCTTCGGTTCCCTGCGGAATATGTTCCCGTCCCGCTACCTATACCTTATCTAATAGGAAGCGCCTCAACGCTGCTGGGACGTACGCTATGATTTTCGTGACCCTTGCGGTCTAACGCCCCTTATCGAATCTTATCAGCTGATATCACCTTCGGTCCCCCGCCAAATATATTCCCCGCCCGCCCCATATCATATCCTGATATCAGCTTCAGGTGACTGCTGAGACGTGCTTTATGAATTTCGTGATCCTTGCGTTTTAACGCCCCTTATCGGATCTTATCAGCTGATATCACATTCGGACCCCCGTCAAATATGTTCCCTTGTCACCCCCTATATCATATCCAAAAATCGACTCCTGATCACTGCTGGGACACGCGCTATGAATTTCGTGACACACAGACACACGGACACACAGACACACACACACAGACAGACATAGCGCTTTATATATAGTAGGGATGTTAACTCAAAAAATTATAATTGCGTATACTTTCTTACAGCACAACAGTCGTCAAGGTGTCTGAATTGTAATGCAAACTCGTAAAACTCAATCTTCTGGAGCACAGCTGATACGGCGTAAAGTGAGTCCATTGAAATTTCTCTCTTTTTTCACTCTATTTCCCATGGCGAAAATTGTTTTATTTGCGGATGAGATGGAAATGGAAAACTTTTGGAAATTGATATAACGTGTCCTTTTTGGGGCTGCCGATGCTAATTGATTTGGAGGGTACTAGGCCTTCTACCTTCGACAAAAAACAATGACATGGTCCCGATATATTCTAGTCACTTCACCAGAGGCTTCAGAATGTCAATCGCTGGGGCACAAAACAACCACAGTAATCATGTATAAAGAAAATTGAGATACCTTTTCCGATTTTCCTCGATAGCAACATCCTGAGTGTGCCCTTGGAGATATTGGCTGGATGAAGTTGAAGTAAAGTTTCACGCAATATTCAATCATTCAGAATGTGTTCCTCCGAAGTGAAGGAGGAAGCGTGTTATGGACGTTTTCCTTGCAGGTGTTTCCGAGCAACTTAAGAAGTGTTGTTTGATTCGCAGCAAGGAGTTCTGATTGAAGTGAAGGGAGGGGTCATAAAGGGAACAATGGCGCACATCCTATATCTCCGGCTTACCACGTTCGAGTCAGTTTCGAAGGCGCTGGTCAGCTGAAACGGGCTCCCAGACAACACCCAACCATTTCGGCACAGCGATATTCATAAGAACAGCATTTATCTTTGGTGCCATCTTCATTCCACTAGAATGGAACTCTGAATGATATATAGCTGAAGGTCAACAACAAATTCAAAATCATAAAAGCGTTCGAATTCATAAAAGCGTAGGGGATGAGCAGGGAAGCGGTGCTTGGCTCTCACCAGGGAACGTAGTGAACCACCCTCAACTCCTAATCAGAGGTGATGATTCAGGGTCTTTCCAATCGAATAGGAATTCTGACAACCGCGAATCAGCCTTATATCGAAGAGGTTCCCTAAATTATTTTAGAAGCACAGAACAACATGAACAAAAGAGAAGCGATCGAAAAGTGAAAAAAGCTGCACAAAGCATCTGAAGTATATATGAGTTTGTGGCCGTTCGTGACAAACGTAGTATCTGCGTCTCTTCCGTCACCAAGTAGGAGTTAAATAATGGGCCACGATCCTATACGTTCTTGTTTTTTTTTCAGCTTGTCCTTCGTTTGTCTTGTTATTGTGTTCTGTACTTTTGAAGTATTAGGGAACCTCATGGCTGATCTATGGTTACATCGCGGTTTTCTGACTTCTTATTCGTTGGGAAAGGACCTTAAAGCGAGAGATTACGATGAGATTGGACTGGGTTCTTGGTGGAAGGGTGATGCTAGATAATGCCTCAGCGACGAAACAAGCAAAGAAATCCGTTGAGAACGCGCAAAATAGGACACCGTTCTTTGCCCATTGACCTCCAATAATGGACGAGCTAGCAACCGAATAAGAGATCGTTTGCACATGGTAAACGGATAGCCACCATCGTAGCAGTAAAGACCATGCTTTGATCGGTACGCGTTCCATGGGAAAGTTATAGGATACGCACTCAAAGTGGAATACCTTATCAAAGTGACAATCGAAGAACGCTGCTGCTGGGGGCGGAGCTCAGGCCGTGGCGGAGCTTGGAAAGAAATGGCAAGCCCAGTATGCTGCAGCTAGCACACATCTAGCCACAAAAGCGGCACATATCGTTTCCTTGGGCCCCGACTATTGCTTAAACTGGATTAAACTGGTGCATGTACTTCTACGCCGCACACACACACTTTATGGTAATCTCTGGCTTTACCCACAATCTGTGGTGGTAGCTAGGGGTAGTTTATACCGTTCTAGCCATTTTCTTTCGAGTGCCTGGGAACTTTTTGTGCGACTCAAAGCAGTTTCGCGATTACGGATGCCCTCGCTGATTAGTCACTGTCAACGTGAAGAGAGGACGTCCCTGCCGGACTCGCTCTCCCACTTCATTCCCTCTATTCAGTCTCCATTCGCAAGACTGTGCATTTTGTTAAGGTTGGTAGGTGTCGCAGCGGCTGAACGCCTTGCTCCACGAATATGCTAGGAAGCATGGGAATTCACCACGCTTAGGAGAGGCGTCCATATCAGCGTGAGGGTAAGCTATCGGGGGACATACGCCGCGCTCGCTGTCCGCCGCTATGCCACGCGGGGATCTAAAGGCCTCAGTAGCCTGATAGTGCGCTATGGCCTACAATAAGGTGAGCGAACCTAAGGCTAAGTCGTGATCTTCGCACCCAACGTTTTACATCCTACGATTTATCTACAAATCCGACCTAAGAGTAAGAGAAATCCATAACCAAGTGCAGTACGGCGATACATGTCAACACTGGAGGCATGCGTCACGGATCTAAACCGTTCGTGATCGTCGTATACAACATAACAAAGTATGACCATAGATTTATGTACGAAAAATATCTCAAAATTACGAAAAAGAGAGAACTACAAATCACTATACGGCGAAAAGCTGCGACCTAACAGACGGGTCGAACCAAGATGCTCTTGTTACAGGGGTGGCGTGGCTGAGGCTCCGGCATTCATGCCCAAATTCACATGCACTCTGCTCGACGACTCGACTTGTGAAATAACGACGGTGGCGTTTGTGGCGATGACCAAGCGGCCAGACTTAACGGCGACAACATCTAGCTAAATGACAGGCAGCGAGGGCGCCGGCACTCTGCTTCTCTGCCGCTCTTTGAGAATATTTGATGGCGGAGGCGCGCCAGATCCCGCGCTCACTCTCTCAGGTGCCATCCTCTAACTCAAGTCGTACGAAGTCACGACAGTAACGGTGGACTTGTAGCTTGTTCTCTTTGGAAGGTTGTAAGGTACCGTAGAGACACCATCGACAGATCTCCATAACTGAGGGAGCTCTGTAATTTGGATCGCTTAAAGGAAGCCGCGCGATCAGATTGCTGCCGTAGATCTTTGGCGGTGGTGACCTAAAAACTTTTCGAAGACAATCTGGAGTAGATTGAACACCGGAACTCTTCTGCAATGTTTACCGACGGAAGTATTGCCAAAGTTCCTTGTACTCCATAACTGTGAAGTTATGCATTACTAGAGAAGCCACTAGTGACTTCACTAGTAATGCAAAACAAATTGTAGAGGAACGTAAAAAATGCTTGTGCTTTATGCCGTATTAGGTAGCGGTGGGACACCTCTGGCGAATCCACACTGTTGAGGGAATTATTGAGCATTTCAAGCATGACAGTGAAGAAGTCTTCGCCGTGACTATAGGTGGCGAATAAATTCCATGTCACCTTTCATTTGTCTTGAAAGTTTGAGCAGGGGGGGGGGGAGGAGGTGTGTCCGCTGTCTCCCAGTTTTAAGGAATCCTCCTTAAAACTCGAAGTGCCACGGTCAAAACATTGCTGAGGTAGGAACACTACCTGAAATTTGTTCATGCAGTTTTATTACTTTTCAGAGTATAAGCAGACCAAGTAAGGAGAAGCCCAAATCTAAGGAAAAGCCGCTGCAGATCCGAAAAAACATTCCGCGCCGTCTTGAACCGACAAAAGATGTGGTACCAAACTTCAAAAAGGTATTTCTTTTTTTGGTCAGGAGCACACATATCGTAGTCAAGAGGAGATTCTAAAAAGAGCCATCACTTGCCTGAGTGAGGTTCATACAGGGATCGTTGTCATGGTGTCAAGGCTAATGCACAAAAAACATTGAGTGAAAGCTCGATTTACACTAATCTAATCAACTGGTAGCAATTAAAGAAGGCTTGCTCAGTGCTTTCTCGTTACCTGGCTCCGGGTCAACCGTTCGTTGGTACGTGTACCAAAAGGGTCGCGTTTGCGATCATGGAAGTGGGAAATGGGGTCTACTTGATGTTTCGTTCTTTGGCGATTCCGCTTAGAATTTTAGAGCTTCGCCCAGGCATTATGAGATGGTGATGGGATGCATGGACTCTCCTCCAAGGCTGATTATGGTGAGAGCCTTCTAAGGGCGGCGGAGGTCGTGAAATGTTCGAAATATGGGTCTGGTTGACTCTTGATCTGGCAACAACGGCAGTGATAAGGTCATACCACTCATACCACTTGTCCAAGGTTATCAGATAGCTCTGTTACCTTTTGAGCCACTCCGCATTCGATTAGTCTTGGGAAAATAAACCTCTATTGAGTTTTACTGTGGAAACCGCTACCCATTGCATTTCCATACAGAACTATAGCAGGTGATTTGTGACCCAATTTTTGACCCATGTCGAGTTAAAGAAACGATCATTGTGGGGCTTATATTTCCTTCTGGAGAGAAGCTGCCAGCGATTGGCCGATCACGGTAAGGATAAACGCTCGAGTGGCTTCTAAGTAGAGGTTAGAGATCAGGGGAACAAAAAACCTTACATCTCTGCAATTTTAATGTCACCGGTCATCATTGGTGAAAGAGCGTTGGGTGTGGTCAAGACAACTCCTGTCGCGACTAGTGCCCCTAAACTAAATTGCATCGGCGGAGTGAACCCCTGATCACGGCAGAATTTGGATATTCTTTGGGTTTACACCCTCCAAGGAAGAGGATTGACGCACGTGAACGCTCTAAGTGGCAGCTGACTGCTGCGGCCTGCCCCGGGCTTCTTCTCTTGAAAAGAGCGATTACGACATTTCTGGAGGGCTTTAGAAGAGACTTGAGGTGCTCAGTGGTACACCAGCTGCGAAAAAAGAAGAGGAATCCGTCATGAAAACGCGGAACGGGACCCCATTTTTGGCCGTTGGTTTCCGCTCGTAAACGAGTAATAGCTCAGAAAGCGGATGTATGAACAATTCGCCACAACGCGCTTGCAAGCAAGTTGCTCCAGTTGTGCGGCTGCTGGCAATGCCGCTCGTCCAAATCACCAACTGAAGTGGTGGGCGGATCGCTTTTGTGTGCGGAGTGCTTTCAAAGTCCTGCTCGGCAATCAGCGCATCCTTCGTTGTAGAAGTGCTACAATTCGCTTCCCCGGCAGCCAAGTAACTGCTTCGTGTGATGCATAAACTTCCCCGAGAGCTTCCCTCTTTACGCTTTCGCTGTCTTTAAGCTGACGACGTATGATACTATAGTTAATGTCATGTATATGATTTTGACATATTACTTACACGACAAACACATGATATTATAATACCTGCATGCAAGCAATGATATCAAAGGGCATGTATAAAACATGACATAACATAATAGAATGAGACAAGAGAGAGGACAAGGATGAGGAATGAGAGAGGAAACGAGGATAGGAAACTGATCGGTTGAGGCGACAGGAGCTTAGCATTGTAGCGTCGCCAGCTGCGACCGGTCCACCGGGTCATGACCTCGACGTCGTTGCACCACTTCATGGCAGGACGTTGTTAGCAGGAACAGCAGCCGCTCTGGACGATGGCAGTAAGACGACTGACTTGAATCTTGGCGCGTAGGCGAGGGGAGAGAGAAGCAGACGACTTTCTCAGGCCTTCGGCGCCTTCCTCCACTCCGATGAAGTAGACATGGCTTCTATCCCAGCTTCGGCGGAGTACATTATGCATACCGTATTTCATAAATCATGTCCTACGTAAGTCACGACACTCCCAATACTCTCAAACGTGGTGCCTCATGGCGTCATCAAGCGTCCTGCCATCCTGAGATAATGTTCACTGCCTTTAAGTTTTGGAATATCTCTTGGTCCTTTTTCAGGAAAAGAGTAAGGCAAGCGGCAGCAGTACTAGCAAAGGTCCTTTAGGCACTTTACCACCAAAGGCAAGTTTTATAGATTACCCTTATTCGTAAAGGCTTAAATATTCAACGTTCTTCTTCTTGCATTTCGAGATAACACACCAGCAGCTACTCGCAAATTTTTTAAGGGCATGAAGCGGGATCCCTACAGGGTGATAAAGTCCAACAAGCAACCCCCACAACATCAACGGAAGCATCCTCCTGGGTGAGCCCGAAACTTCCTTGATATAGGCGCTCGTGAGTTTGAACGCCTCACGAATCAACCCTCCTTATTGCAGGATTGCACATGTAAGAAGAAAAATAGACGGCATCGGTAGGTTTAACGATTTTCGGAGGCTGAAATGAGATAGGTGCGCTACATCCCATTGAAACCACTGCAATTTTTAACGCAAAGAATGCATTACATAGTGTCAATCATTTCCCAATTTCCCTTTCCACTGCTTTAACATGAGATTAGGCTTCCTAGTAAATTTTTTACCTTGTTTTTCCTCAATGATATTCGTTTTCAAGAGCGTGGGAGGCGGAAATACCTTTTGTTCGGTGAAATGATATTTTAATTATCTATGATATTTTTATACCATTCCATAGTGCAACCTCTGATACACATTGTGGAAATGAAAGCATTCCCATATGTAGTGTGCGTTTTTGGTCCAGTAGTCAGATATTGGATAGAAATAAGCTCAGGGAAGTTGTCCCATTTTTTCGTCCTACAGTCTTGGATGGATCAGATGGTATCAAGCTCGTTACGGATTATTGAACTCTCTCCACCTCTAGAATGCACGACGCGGAAAAGCTTGACTGGAAGACAAAATTGATCCCTTAGCCTTTTGTCGCTTGCTTTGAAGGTTTTGCCTGATCAATTTGTAAGTTGAAAGAATGTTTTAAGGCAAAATTTAGGATCAGATGATGAGGTAATTCCACTCAAATGTGAAAGTAGGGGCGCAGGGTGAACCGCCAGTGGAGAAGAAAGAAAAAAAAATCCTGAAAAACACAGGAAATACGAACTTTTTGCTCCACGCTGCGAAGAAGTTCCGAAGATCAGCTGAGGGAAGAGAGATCATGGGAGCGCGGAGAGTGGTAGGAAAGTACGTGTAGAGATAACATAGCAGATCAACATTGCTACGCAGACAAGATATCGAAGGTGGGTAGGGCGTGCCACAACCGGTGGAGCGTGCCTAAATCCACGGCGCCTAGCGTCCAGGGGCC